>JBBEEM010000081.1:0-47108 GCA_037305995.1 Sclerodermus sp. 'alternatusi'
GATCAATTATTACACTTATTCGTATAGGAGGAGGTTCAATTAAACACAGTGCGATTGGATACAGTGCAATTCGACAAAATGCAATTGAACACGATATGATTGGACACGGTTTTATTTGGACAGCGATACAAATTTTATGAATATCTGAAAGTTAGATTTTTCAGGATTATTCATAAATATTATTTTAAATTTAATTTGTTAACCCGCATAATAATACCTTCTATTCAATTGAATATCGTTAATGTTGCACTGTTCAATTGGATAACGTACAATGTCGCACTGTAATGTAATAATTTCCATTCTTATACTATATGCATCATATGCATGCTACAACATACACCACAGGTGTTAACAACTTATAACCTATGTTACTTATAACACAAGATATTAATACGGTGTCCAATTGAACAGTGTGGCATTGAACGGTGTCCAATTGAACAGAGGGTATTTTTATGTGATTTATCAAATGAAATTTAAAATATTTATAAATAATCCAGAATAATTTAGTTTTCTGATATTCTTAACATTTTTATCTGTTTCCAAATAAAACCGTGTCTAATTGTATCGTGTTCAATTGTACCGTGTCCAATTGAATGCTACTCTTCGTATGTCAATATGCAATAATTACTGCTTCACTGAAACTGAGTTTTATTTAGAAATCAGTGTGTTTTTAAACTAAAATTAAACGGAGGGAAACGGGATGTATACAGGGTGTCCTGAAAGAAAGGAGACATTTTTTAAGGGGTGTTTTTTGAAGCTATTCTAAGAACTTTTTTCTCTTGGCATTTATTGAAATAAAGCTTCATTAATGATATATTCAACGATAAAAATGCCATTAGTTAGACAAAAACACTCCGATAGTTCAAGTGAGATAGCACCACTTAGTCTCGCTTCAATTATCGAAATGTCTCTGTCTAACTATTGGCATTTTTATCACTAAATATCTCATAAATAAAGCTTTAATTCAAATAACTGCAAAGAGAAAAAAGTTCTTAGAAAATGTCTCCTTTATTTCAGGATACCCTGTATACTTTTTCAGTGCTATAGTTTAGAATATTTTGTAAATTTTCTTTCTTTCGTTTCCTCAGACATTTGTTCCAATAAAGAATTTCATAATATTAATTTCTTATATTCGGATATGGCATTACACGATGAAAGTTTTTTAAGTGATGATTCTAGCATGCTACTCGCAGAAGTCCTAACGAAATGACAAAATTATATGAATAAACCTTTTCAAAGATTTTTAGACAGTTTGGATGAAATTAAACCTCTTCACCGTCTTTCTATACAAGATGTCCGGAAATTGGCACACTTCCTCTAAGGGTAAACCGAGACGAAAAGTTCTATATCATTTTTAATCTAGAGCTTAGTTTTTGAGATATTTAATAATAAAGGTACTATATATTAGTTAGTCAGAGATAGTCAATTGGTTGAAGTGAGATAACATTTCTCTATCTCACTTCAGCTATCTGTCTGTTTTTGTCTAACTAATAGTACCTTTATTATTAAATATCTCAAAAACTAAGTTCTAGATTAAAAAATGATATAGGACTTTTCGTCTCGGTTTACCCTCGAAAAACTACCCTTCAAAGGAAGTGCACCAATTTCTGGATATCCTGTATACCGTAATATGATTTTATTCAGTAGTGAAAATGAAGATTATAAATCTTCTGTAAACAATATAACTACTTCGTATATACAGAGTGTTTTAGTGAGGTACGGCCAAATTGTAAGGGGTTGTAGAGGGAGTGATTCTGAAACGATTTTTCATATACCACATTTTGATCTGAAGCTTAGTTTTCAAGATATTTAATGATAAAGGCACTATTTGTTAGACGGAGACAGATAGATAGTTAAAGCGAGACAGAGTGGCGCTATCTCACTTCAACCAATTGACTCTCTCTCTGTCTAACTAATATATAGTACCTTTATCATTAAATATCTCAAAAACTAAGCTCCGGATCAAAATGTGGTAAATGAAAAGTTGTCTTAGAATCAGTCCCTCTACAACTCTTTAAAATTTGGCCGTACCTCATTGAAACACCCTGTAGACTGATCTAATAACATCGGAAATCAATCACACCTTATACCTTTCGTTCGTAAACCGGGTTTCAAACTATTTAAGCAGAAATATGAAAAAATAGAAGACATTTATTGCTAGTGAATGATGAATTCTTCGAAATTGTAGTTTCAGAAACCAATCGTAATGGGTAAAAATTACTATTAGAACAAACTTTATCGTGATTAAATGATTGGAAACCGACGGACAAACTTGAGACAAAAAGTTTTTTTTGGGTTTATCACATGGATAAGAACTGTAAAGCTTCCGGAAATAAATCAAGAGACACGGTAGTGTCTCGACGGCAAGTACCTATATATATATATATATATAGTTCGACGAGACACTACTCTCTCTTATACAGCAAGTTATTCGCAACAACCTCAAATAACATTTTAAAATGGTTTAAATAACCAATTTTCAAATTGGCATGATTTTATTTCTTTTTTATTATAATACATTTTTAATAAGCTTTGAAATGAGCCTTTGATCATGTAGAATAATTTAAGTTATCCCAATATATTAAATATCCCTATTTCAATTTTGTAAACAAATTTATTTTTTCTTCTTTATATATATGTGTCAATGTCAAGATGTTTATCTCTTATTTATAATTTATGTCGTATATTATATTGTAGTAATTTTTAGTTCAGCAGAGAAGGTCCGTCTTTAGTTTTTATTTTTGACTCGGGCTTTTATAAATGTATGTATTGTATGATTTTAGTGAATTATTAATTATGCGAATAGTGAAAATAATTGCTGAAAATAATTAGTTACATATTATATTAAGTGATTATAATTTAATATTTGTAAAATGAATAAAATAAGGGGATTAGGGGATTTATTATTTAATTATTTATAACAGTAACTAATATAAAAAAAAAGACAAAGGGTTGTCATATAATAAAAAATATTTTATAAATTTATATTTAAAATAAGTATTTTTTTGCAAAATGAGGAAAAATTGGAAAATTATTATTTATATTCTTTACAAAACGTTATGAAATCCCACTAAATAAACAGTCTTTACCGTAAAAAAAATGGCAAGTACATATATCCTACCTATCAAAAAACATCATAAAAAAAATTATTATATTTCCTTACTACTAAAAAACATTGTCTTAAAAAGAAATTATAATGTATTCCCTTATTACAAAAATCTTAATTAAAAAAAATGTTGTAACTAAAAAAAGAAGGGAAATCAATATTATAAGGAAATACATAAATATATACTTATTATAGATTACTGCATTTACTTATTATAAAACACAATTGTTAATATAGTATTAATTTAAAAAAAATTATTTAAAAATCATCGAACATAAACAAATATTTTCCAAAGTTAACAAAAAAATTTTCAAAGTCAAAAAATAGTCTAAAAAATTTTTTTAAATTCAGTACTTTCCAAATCCGTGTTTTAATGATATTGTGCAAAATTATTATAATATGCATTTTAATTAATATAATTGTGTCTGTGTAACGCAAAAAAATTTAATTATTTTACGGGTTCGGTAAGTACTGAATTTTTAAAAATTTTTTGTACTTTTTTTGTGATTTCGAAAACTTTTATTTTATTTCCGATGATTCTAAAATAATTCTTTTTATTTTGTTGACATTAAAAAATTTTTAGGGTGGGCAAATACTTATGGACAGTAGTGTAGTTCTGTCGTTATACAAAAATATATTTAGCAGCAGTCATACAATATGTACTGATAACTGGTACACAGGTATCGAATTAGCCAAGAAGCTAATTGCTAAAAATATGCATCTCATTGAAACGATACTATCAAATTACCGATAAATCTCACAAGATCTGCTTGTAAAGAAATTACAGCCATATGAATATACATGGTGTCCAGAAATAAAGGAGACATTTTTTGTGGGGTGGTTCCTGAGGCTATTCTAAGAGCTTTTTTCTCTTGGCATTTTTTAATTTGAAGCTTCATTTCTGAGATATTCAATTATAAATTTGCCATTAATTAGACAGAGACGCTCCAATAGTTGAAGTGAGATAGTGCCACTCTGTCTCGCTTTAACTATTGGAGCGTCTCTGTCTAACTAATGGCAAATTTATAATTGAATATCTCAGAAATGAAGCTTCAAATTAAAAAATGCCAAGAGAAAAAAGCTCTTAGAATAGCCTCAGGAACTACCCCTCAAAAAATGTCTTCTTTTTTTCCGGGCACCCTGTATTGCTAAGAAAAGCAATAATGAATTTCTATGCTCAAGTGGAAAGACAAGCGTGATATCCTTTTATAATCAAAGAAGCAATCTGACGAAACTACAAACAACTGTTGCTATGCAGAAAAGAAGGAATAATGTTATAAAACCAAAGATTATCATAGATTATAAAGAAGGAAAGTCAGTCCTCTATGAAAATCAGTAAAATGGTACAAAAAAATTGTTCTTGAACTTTGCCTAAACACCGTTGAAGTGAATGCATGGGTTATGTATAATAGTCTTATAAACCAAAAATATTAAGCCTCGAATTTAGGAAAAAATTTGCCATGAATCTGATGTCTTGTAATAATAAAAGTTCTCCACCCATTGTACTAAAAAAATACATGGAATTAACGCATTACGTACGGGTGACGAGATATTTCGTTTTCAACGTTTTTCAACTCAACTGATTAATTAAGGAAATAAAAATAGATTTTTTTGTTATGCTACCGGAGTAATGAAGTCTCGCGTATTCTCCTAACAAATGATTATTAACAAATGTGCGAAAACTGGCAGCGCGTTACATGAATAAACGCCGTACACGATGTGTTAAAAAAAGGAGGGCTGTACAATTTGTTATCAAAAAAACGTAAAAATATGAGGATCTCAAACAGCAAGAAACTTTACTGTAAAAGTTAAAACATTCTGTGATAGCTGTATTAATAATCCACATTTATGTTTTCTATGCTTTAACAAAGTTCACCGTAAAATCTGTTTATAATTTTATACAAATTTGTAACATAAAAAATAATATTAAATATTTTTAAACTATAATATTTTATTTTAAACTAATATAAACATGATAAAAAAATATTGATAGAATAATGTTCAGTCAGGTTTTTGTTAAACTAATTCCCAGAAAACTCAATTTATTGCTTTATCGCCTTATGCATCTTAAACTATACACCCTTTTTTTTGATAACTATGATTTTTGCACTATTTTAATCATTGCTAGGTATATGCCAGAAATAATTCAATGCTTGAACGGAGTCTTCAAAAACAGTATGGCTAGGGATGGCAAAAATAATACATATATCGATATATCAACTAATATAATATTTTCTAATTATATATCGATATATTCAAACATATCGAAATGATTATTTCGATATATCTATATATTAAGTATTACATTTTTGATCTCAACATTTTTTTTTCTTTTTTTTATTAATTTTATCTTATACAATTATATTTTATTTAAATTGTTTAAAAATGATTTTTATTTTTACTTACTATATAATTTTTTATACAGAAATATGAAAATAAGTATGATAAATGTTTAAATTCAATGTGTCACAATTAATTCCAATAATCATCAGAAAGTGATTGTAAAAATAGCAATTTTGACAATCTCTTGCCTGTTAACCTATTACGGGTTTTTGAAGCAGTAGCACCAGCTTTTGAAAATAATCGTTCGCATGGCACTGAGGTAGCAACAATGCCCAGGTATTTAATGATAAAAGTACTATTAGTTAGACAGAGACAGTCAATTGGTTGAAGTGAGATAATGCCATTCTGTTTCACTTCAACTATCTATCTGTCTCTGTCTAACTAATAGCACCTTTATCATTAAACATCTTATAAACTAAACTTCTAATTGAAATGTGGTAAATGAAAAATCTTCTTAAAATCATTCCCTCTGCAACCCCCTAAAATTTGACCGCGAGTTATTGTTACACAGTGTATACAGGTGTTAGATAAAGAACTTAATATTGACATATACGTCGATATATCATATTAAATATATCGATATTAAATACAGATATATCGAAATAAGGAAATGATATAAATATATCGATAATTCTAATATATCGATATATCATTGACATCCCTAAGTATGGCACGGAACGTGTTAAAGAGATTATAAAGGCTGTAATTCTAAGATAATTTTTATGTATCATTCTTTGAGTCGAAGCTTAATTTTCAAGATATTAAACGATAAAATTAATATTGATTATCTCTGTAAAACTAATAGTAATCTTATCGTTTAATATCTGGAAAATTAAGCTGTATTACTTCAATACAGGATGTACTGTAGTTAGAATCTCTGTGTAATTAATGACATCATTATCATTGAATATTTTGAAAATGAAACTTTAAATTAAAAATGCCAAGAGGAAAAAATACTTAGAATAGTGTCAAGAATCACCCCCTTTAAAGAAGTGTGATCGTTTCGTAGCATCCTATATATTATCTGATTGTTTCTGTCTAGCAAATTGTATTAAATTAAATTTGTTGGAAACTACAATCCCTGGCTATATTAATAGATGTACAGCATTATTTTAAAATTTAATGTTTTCACAATTTACTCTTAAACTGATTTGACTTAACTTTATAAACGACTATTACTAAGTGAGACACTTATTATTGAGCCCAGTTTTATTCATACTTATTTTATTTAATACAACTAAGTGATGTAATTAACATTTGAGCATAAAAATCATTGTGTGTCTAATAATATGGCTAGTGACTGTAAACTCGGATCAAAAACTGGTAAGTAAAAAATCATATTAGAATCACTTAATCTATAACATCTTAAATTTATAGAATATGTTATTATACCTGCTATACTCGTCATTTACAGCTAAGAGGGTAAGTATTTTAATATAGGTAACCCTTATATAATGAGGCTCAAAGCTAAAATTATTTAGAAGTGTATCTTATTTACACATTTTTACTATATACTAGATATCTATATTATTAAATTTCTTGTAATACTCTTCTTATGCAAGAATTACCTAACATACATCTTTACGTTTCATTTACAATATTATATAATTAATAATTATTATTCAGTAATATTTGACGATAATGGTCAAGCACTACTTTTTTATTTGCTTAACTTTTACACTTACCTTGATTTTAAAAATTATAATTATTTTTTAATCAAATAATCCCTATAAAATATAAAAAAATATTATACAGTCTTCTTTACTCTTTATAAAATATTTATTAAATAAATTTAAAACTAATACTAAAGTATACCAAAATCATACAAAGTATACCAAAAAATTGTTTAATAAAATAGAAACTGTAAAATAATAAAAACTAATTAATTTTTATAATAAAATTTAACAAAATTATATAGACATTTAATTATGTTAATATGAACCCTTAATTTGAATTTAAAACGAACGTGTTTAAAATTTGGTTAATTAGCACAGAACACTGTTCAATTGTTTTATTATACAATTATTATTAAATTAGATAAATTGAATTATTTTAATTTGAGATTTTATGAAATTAAAATGAAATAATTTTAAAATATATGTACTCCTCTATATATATAGAACTCTTCGATCCGAAGCTAAATTTTTGCGATATTTAGCAATAAAGATATTATTAGCTATACAGAGACAGTCAACTAGTTGAAGTGAGATAACAATACTGTCTTGCTTTAACCAACTATCTATCTCTGTCTAACTAATACCATCATTAGTACCATTATCACTGAATATCTTGAAGTTTAACACTCAGATCAAAAAATGGTAAATAAAAATCTCTTAAATTTAAATTTAAATTGTTTAAATTATTATAATTATATTGTTAAATAGTTAATTAATATATTATGATATTATTTTTATCAAATATTATTAAAAATGAATGAAATTAGTTAAACAGTTCAATTCAGCAAATTCAAATTTAAATAAATGTAATATATAAAAATATACATCTATATATTAGCTGTCCATGTTAATTAAAACTGAAAAAATTAATTTTTATATTTATAATTAAAATATACATATTTTATCTTTTTTTAAATATTGCTTATGTAACCTACCAAAATAAATATATTATTCCAAATAAATATTCAGATTTTTTTTATGTAAATAAACAAATATTTTTCTAATTTATATTTAATTGTTTTTGTATAATTTAAAATAAATCAGTTTTACTATTTGTATCAAACACATTATTTTAATATTATTAAATAAAGTAAAATATCTTACCTTATTATTGAAATATAATAATTTATATGAAGACTCTATAGAGTTATTTTAAGTTGTTAGAATATTAGCAATAAAATTTATATGAATTTGAATGTTTATTTACCTATATTTAAATATTAGAAGTATGGATAAAAATAATTATTAAAAATATATCTGTCTTCACACATAAATGAACATTTTAGCACTTTTTCTTTCGAAGATAATGCTTCTTTTATTACATAAAAAACGCAATTATGATTACAGTTGAAAGATATAAACACGGAATGTAGGTCTCTGTGTTCAAAGCACAATTGAATAGCTGTAGAATATGCATTTCAGAAAAGGAATTTGTGCGCAAGGCGCATGTATTTATCGATCCTAAGAGCTGTAGAATATTTCTAGTTCCCATATTCTGCGTATCTTTATGACTGAATATTTTCATTTAAACTTATATTCAAAGGCAAAAATACACATGAAATAAGCAAGATCCATCACATTAATAAACCACAAAAAAATATATAAAAATTAAGGATTAATTTTAGGATAATTGAATAACTAGCCTCCTTCAGTAATTATTTAATTGCAGAAATATGCTACAACTCTTGGGCATTTGCCTAAATTTCGAATTTTGAATTACAGTAGTTATTCAAATTATGGTGGGAAAGGGGGAGTGTTACATTAACGATACACTAAGCAAAAGCATACTAGTAGCCATTAAATCATCAAATATAAATCCGAAAAACAACTACTTAGCTCAAAAAATTCTTAAAAAGTTTTATAAAACAATTTTTCAGTAAAAATGGAATAAAAACTTTCAGGATATACAAGATCCGATGTAAAGAAATACGCCAAGTAGTTATCCCCTTCAAAAACCCCTTGATTCAAAAAACTTTTATGTACAAAAAAATATATTATATATTTATATACTTATATATTTAATGAATTCTCTTAATAAAAGGTATAACAATAAAAAAAATTAATTGCACTTTAATAAAAAAGTATATTTATTTAAAAATTGTAGTTACTACAAAAAATACTTTATTTTGCTTATTCTGTTAAAAAATATTGAAATCATATACAGGATGTAACAGAGTCAATATTAATCTTTAGACCCCTGAAAGATGAGGGTGAGTCGAGTCGAAAAGCCCTGTGCAACTTTTGCCGAAAATGCATAATTATTGAGTTATTGCAAATTTAATATTAATTGGTATAGACTAATCTCAGGGCTTATTTCAGAAGCGATGGCGATTTCTTTAAAAATGGGCAGTGAACAGGCGTGGTTTTCCACCTCTTTTTTACCTACTGAGTTGATCTTTTGAAATGCGGTGGTCTTCGGTGCTCTTTGAAATTTTTTTTACGGTAGTAACTTAAACGTCGAAGACTCATTCATAATTTTTAATTTTAATAAACTAATTTTTGTCATCGAATTTTCATAAAAGTATTACCATCATATTTCTATCATCTTCCTGATAAAAATGAGACCAAACACGGATATGATAGGATAACTTTTAACCGTCTGTCAATAAAAGTTAATGTTAAATGTAAAAATCTTTACACACGTATGTTTCACTCCTATTTATCAGGAAGATGTCAGAAATATTATGGTAATACTCTTATGAAAATTCGATGACAAAAATTAATTTATTAAAATTAAAAATTATGAATTGGTCATCGACGCTCAAGTTACTACCGTAAAAAAATTTCATAGAGCGCCGAAGACCACCGCATTTCAATAGACCAACTCAGTAGGTGAGAAAGAGGTGGAAGCCACACGCCTGTTTACATGCCCATTTTTAAAGAAATAGCCGTCGCTGCTGAAATAAATCCCGAGATTGGTCTATACCAATTAATATTAAATTTGCAATAACTCAGTAAATATCCATTTTTGACAAAAGTTGTACAGGACTTATCGATTTAACTCACCCTCATCTTTAAGAGGTGTAGAGGATTACTATCGACTCTGTTACACCCTGTATAGAATAAAGCCAAGTATGTAATCTTTACTGATTCTCAGCATATAGTTTCTCAACAATATGCATAAAAAATATAGGCAGTTTATAAACAATATGCATCAGATACATTAGTTTATAAACAATGTGCACAAAATATTAATAGTTTATATTATAAACAATATAAATATTAGTTTTTACCTTCAGTTTGTTGCATATACATGAAACGGCATGTACAATTTCGATTTATTAATTACAAGTATTTGTTATTAAGTGTTCAGTTATCTGCGTTTCGCGTAAGAGATATTAATTTATAAAGCATATGAACTATTAAAATATTACTTATGCTGGTGATCTGAAATGACAAGTGTGATTATTAATAATATTGTGGTTATCCTGAGTGAGTTTTATTGAACTGATTAAAGAAGCGACTTTTATTCAAAAGAAGATGAATCAGAGTCTTAAAAGGATCTCATACGGATTATCTTAATTAATGGTGAGCCTAATAAATTATTTCATTATTGTTGAAAACTTTATGTAAATTCTAATGTGTACTAAATGAAAAAAATTAATTAAATCATTAAATAATTAATATTAAAAATACTTAATACATGTTATGAAAAAATTTAGTACTCAATTAGTAAAAATTTTGTTAAATTATTGAGCCTCGGGTGATTAGTATTTGTTTATATATGTACGGTGCTGTTCCGCTGACGTCACACCGGTCTGACGTCAAACATGATACCACTTTGCAACTGACAGCCAATAAAATTATTTATATAAAAACCCTTATAACTTAAAAATTAAGCTTCGAATCGCAAAGTGTTAAATGACTTTTCGCCTTAGATTTGTGTAAGGAAGTTACAGTTCAAATAAAGTGCATTAATTTCCTAACATCATTGTTACACCCTGTATATTGTTATTAACTTATAACGAAAGGTACATATTGAAATCTCATATTTAAAAATTGTGTAATTTTTTTAAACTTGGAATTATGAAAAAATATAATTAAAGAAACACAATTCATAAATATGAGATTTTAAGTATGCACCTATAAATAAAAAGTTAAACAAATAAGATTGTAAAAAAAAGTTTTATTAAAACATTCTACTATAACAGTAGCAAAATATAAGAACTAATAGAATTTTTTAACCATTTTATGCTAAGTGAAAAATTAGTTTGAAAACAATATAACAAAATTTATTAAACAGTAGTGTTACTGAACTGTCAAAGCTCAACATAAGAAACCACACTTTCAAATAACCTATAAAAATATTTCAGATGACGCTAAGTGTGTAAAATCAGTGCCATCTATTCACTATATGTTTTCTTGGGGAACTAAAATCGAGAAGTCCCAAAAGATAACAGGAGTTTCCGACCCCTGACGCAACCTTTGCGTCACTTAGTTGGGAACGCCCTATATGTTTCGCCATTTTCGGGCAAAAATATTGTTATCTCTCTTTTATACGCAGGCCCAATGGATTGCAGTTCTTTATATATCTAGCGACATTAATGAGTATTTTCATGTCATCCATCTATACTAGAATTGATGAACTAATTTTTACTCTGTTTTATCTACTTTGAGATAAAACTTTTTTCGATTAAATTCCTCATTTTTTTGCAAAAGTACAAATTGTTAATGATAATCAAGTAACTTTTACTTTTTTATCGAATATTCTTAGGCTTCCCTGATTATCCACACCAAACGGTTTTCAAATCCATTTATTTTTATGAAAGAAATCCGAGAGGTACGATTTTCAGTCAGGTTTACATCCTTTTAAGAGGATCCTCACCCAACCTAAAACGGTCGGTGTCTTAACTAAGTAGAGTGAAAAAAAGATCTCTTATCTTCGTCTAACTTATAAAATGCTTTTGCTACGCCATCTACACGAACTAATTTTTATTCTGTTTTATTATCTGCATTGAGATAAAATAGGGCAATATATTTAGTAATCTTACAACATTTCGTACTTTTCGTTTTATTTCCACATTTCTCGGAATTTTTGATGAAGACTAGATTCAATCGATTCCTTGGTCTTTTTTGTAGGGACATTGCCCTGGCTCATTTCTAAATAACTTCTATTTTTTATGTTATGATACAAATTATTAATGCAAATTGTGGGTTAATAAATTGTTTTTGGATTTACAAAAAAATAAAGGGCAACGTCCCCTCATTAGGTTTTCTACATTATGTGTGTGCCAGACAGTTTTCAAACCCACTCATTTCTAAAAAAGAAAGTGAAAGTACGATTTTGGTCGGGTGAGGATCCTCTTAAACAGGTGTACATTAACCGGCACGAATGGTGTCCCTACCCGACATAGAGTATAGTATTTACCAGGCTGGTCAAATTTGCCCTCTCACTCAAATGTGACGTCAAATGCTTGTTAGTGGGAAGGTAAGAGAAGCGCCATGCTGGTCTTAATATATGAAGTATAGGCTAGTATATGTCAATACACTATATTATGCTATCTCTCTCAAATGCATGGCCACAGGTTTCCTTTTCTTTTTCTTTAGCTATAGGTTGACTGGCGGGGGCAAAGGAGAACGTGATGGGAGGTGTTCTGATTCCTCTTCTTCGTCTTATGCACGCTGTATCATAATTATTAATACATGTAAAATGTACAGAGAATTGACAAACAATTGAACAAATTATGGTATAATTTAAGATGTACTTAACGTGATGCCTTGACTAAAGAAAAGCAAAACGTAATGGGCATCGGTGGAGGACCACAATCAGAACCAATTGAAATAGATCCTAATATTACCGACTGTAACGGGTGTTTAAGTAGCCTCGGAAGGAAGTGATTCTTCCGACGGCCGAAACACGAATACAATAATTTTAAATTGATAATGTAGTAGTGGATTCCCTCCACCGATAGGAAACCAACGTCTACACAGGGACCCAAAGGGGGTTCTCCTCAGGCTAAGGACAAGGCACTATTCGTACAAATAACTCACTACGTTAGCAATTAAGCGCGGCTTTATTCGTTTCTGACTCTATATAATTCAACATCTCTTATCACAACTACAAGTCGCCGCTGGTATACTGTAATCAATTAGTTTTTATGAATAAATCGTGCTGGGTGCCCGTACACCCCCTAGCCTGTGCCTCGCGTCGGGCGGATTTTGAAACGGTAACAACTGACCCCATGCTACTAAAAAGGCCGTCTAAAACACTTAAGAGCTTTTCGGGCAACATGAGCGGACGTTACCCTTGGGAATAAGGACCTAGTCCCGAGCTCTATGGCCGCTGCAAAACCGGAGTACACGATTTCCGTTGACGACGCTATACCGGAGTCGGTAAAGTTTGTTGACCTTGACCGATTTTACCTCAAATTCAAATATCTATAATTAATAAAGGAATTCGACTGCGTGGCATTTCACTTACTACTTTTAATGTTTGATGGATCGTTGTCTGTTAATCTGTCTAATGCAATCCGTATCACCAATTAAACATCCAAATTCTCGCCACAATTGTCACAATAGTTCCGTCCTTTTTTACAATTCCCCTTAAAACACAAGTCAATTCTTCGACCCACTATCATCCCACACTACAAAGGACATGCCGGCAGCCAATTATTCAAACAGACGTTTAGACGTACAATCGAGTCGATAATCCAAATGTAACTATAACGACCTGCTGATCGCGCGAGATCAACAGGCCCCAGCAAGGAATTTTCGGTAATTTAAATCCCTTCTTGGACGCCTCATTAGCCAACGCTAATGAAAACAAAGTTTACTGCGATCAGTTGTGCCGCCCAAGCGACTGCAAACCGGTCACCGAGGCGTCCGGGACCAAGTCTTAGCCGATGACGTCATAATAAATTCTATTGAATTTACATCGGCTAAGATTGTAACGCAGCATTAAAAATGCCACGTTATACGACATAGTACCAAATTTCTCATCAAATTTAAATGATAGTGAGATATCAAGTATGTTAACTTTAAACATAAGTATGTTAACAGTAAACTTTAAAATAGAAAATGTGTTATAAACATTAGAATTTAAATGTCTTCTACCAGCTATTTGTAAGAAAGGTAATGAGAGAATAAGCTCATTATTTAAAACCTTCTTTTTATAGATAATTATGAAAAAGTGAAGGAAATGATTAATAAAACCAGCAATATAGTATTAGATAGCGGTGATGAGTTTGGTGAAGGTATTTGTTAATCCCACTATAAATTAAATTTTACTGTTATCATTATCTTTGAATAAACACAGATAGCATAAGCTAAGCAAATAATTTAAATGAAATTGAAAGATGTTAGAAATGTATTGATTATTTCTTGATTTTATAGAAAATATTTTATTTGAATATGAAAAAACTTCAAATAATTTAAAAGAAAATATACTGAAGAGGATGCGCAAATTGTTGATAGTAAATATTAATTACTAACCATTTTTACAAAAATTAATGTATTGCTTTTTAAAGTTGACATTTCCTTTAGAAGAGAATTATAAATCTAGTTAATTATAAAAAAATTCCTAAAATGAAAAATAGACAGATTCCTATTAAAATCCCAGAGACCGATATGAGGCATCAATGTGCGTTAAATTGAGATTTCAAATAAATGGCCAAAGATGGAGGTGACAACAACGCTAAGAAAATTGTGTTCAAATTTAACAATTTTGTAACGATGTAAAAATCGTTACAGCATCTCTCGACCGATTCCCGATGTTAAGGGAATATTGGGAATAGGTTGAGCACGCTCGGCACCGTGGCGCCTAGGCTGAGATCTGGATCAGCTGGCGACACGGTGAGTTGGAAAGAGGCCGATGCGGTCGCGTCGTGTCTCTGTCTGACGGCCGGGTGTAGCAGTCTGTTTCTGTCTCGCTCACCGCGCACCGTCTAACATCGGGTTAGACTGATTCCTCCGACTTCCAACAAACGTCCAGAGCTATGTTTGTATAGGTGAAAACGGTTGTGTGTAGGGGGGAAGATCTTGAACTGTCAAACTGACAGTTTAACGATTTTCCCTTCATTGCGTTGCTATCTGTTGTCCGGGTGGGTCGTAATTGCTAGTGGTGATTTTTACGAATCCGGATTGCGTTGGTGTGTCTGTGCGAACCGGCTAGGATCACCCACGTTTATAGCGAGATCTTCCGCCTGCCACCGGATAAAACGGAGAGCATTTGGATTTCTCATTTGGACGACTCGACCTGCGACTTTAATATAAGTGGGATGCCACTTGATAGTTCTTTTTGTGAATCCTGTGATTTTGTGTTTTAGTTTCCCGCGGAGGCTAGCCACCTCACTTGCGCCGGAAAGCTAAAGGTACTTTCCTGGCCGCACCGTAGCATACCGCGAAGCACTTGCCCTCGAGTTGGACAGTCTCCTCTCGCAGGGTCGAGTGACTTTTGAGCGACAAAGGTCTTCGCGGCAAAGTGGATTGCTAGTGCTACGGATTATCGGACGTGTCGCGTTTGAAGAGCGTGTGGGCGCTTCCGATTTGTTAGGAAGGCGTTTTTTTTATTGTATATATTTTTGCGGTTTGCTTTTATGCGATTGTAATTGGTTCTATTGCGAGCGAAATCGGTCAATCGCCATAATAAATTGTTTATTCAAATTGGATAATTTATTACTTGGACATGTCCTATCCTTCGGTTATTTACAGGGTCACACGCGGCTTCAAAGGACCTCACCCTACGGTCCCATACCTCACCCGAACTGGTCGGGGAAAAATTATATTTGTGCCGCGAGATTTTCCTGGGGTTTCACCCAGCTCCAGGAAACGCCAAATTCGCGCATCACAATTTATTTCACCCAAAATACAGCCTGTTAATTATGTTTCCCGAGTACAGTTAGTCAATACAAAAAACTGGACAGGGCAAGGTTAATTAACGTATTAATTAACCTGCACCTCACACATCAGGTGCAAGAACTGCAGCCTAAGGAGATCCGTGGGTTTGACCACGGGGCGAATGAAATACTCTGGACGGAAGAAGACAGCAGGGCCACGTGCCACTGCTGTCCCTTGCTGTCGAGAAGCACACCAAAAAATAAGCGAGAGCCTAGGGCCAAAGGCTGGAAAGCCTAGGGCCAGATAATGTTGGACTACAAGGGGCCGAAGTAAGTCCCAGTAGAAGGGAAGGGCCACGATGCCCAGAAAGGAGCGAACACTCTTGGACACCAAGGGTGCAAGCGGGGCATATCGCTTGAGGACACCTCGAGCGATGGAACCAAAACGAGGGAAAGACATGAAGACTCTTCCGATCCTTGCAGGTTAATGGATTGCTAGCAACTGCCAGGGGCTATAAACTCCTATGTATTTCAGTGGGCTAGCGTTTGTGGCGCCCTCGCTGTATGACCCCCTACAAAATGAAACTATAAAATTCGTTATATATATATAAATATATATATCTATCTATCTATTTATCTACCTGTTATCTCTCTACACATATATATATATATATACACATATTTTATTATTTTCTATTTTAAAAATCATAATTCTATTATATTATTTAATTTAAAATAAACAATTTTTTTAATAATGAAAACCTTTTATTTAAATATTTTAAGTATTAAATGGGTTCAAATTTTTAAGTTGAAATTATAATACATATTGATTCGTATATTTACATTTGTGCAGACATTAGAAACATCTTAATTAAAAAAAAATTAAGTTGTACAATAAATATTTTTTATTTAATTTCTTTTTCGTTTTAAATTTTCTTTTTTCTTCATTGAATACATAGTGTGTTTCATTAACTTCTATTGTACCATTTAATATTTTATTAATTAAATTGCACCATTCCATTATAAATTATTGCGCTACCTCTTTTAAAATTTGATCTTGCAAAATACTGCAATGCATTTGTGTTTCTGAAAATGCTTCTAAATAAATAATGCTTATTAATCTATTCTTTATATTTAATTTGAAATAAAAATTTAAAAATTTATTTTCTGCACATTATAATGCATATTTTAATAATTTTATTTTTTCATTATCCTCCAAAATTAATATGCATTCTGCACATTTTGTTTTAATGTTATTTTTTATTATGTTATCATAATTTATTAAATCATTGGATTTATTTGTTTCCGGCATAATAGTTTCGTCGTATTCAATATTTTCATTTGTATCATCATTTTTATGAAAATTTTCCGTTTCTTTAATCATTTTTGAAATGGATAAAGATTTACCCTGGAATTCATCTTTACAATTTGCTGATATGGAATATTTTGCTGTAAAATTATTTGTTATAATGGTTTTAAATAAACTGCAAAATTGAAATGCACTTGGATTGTTATTTCTAAATCCGTGTCCCCTAATTTGACTGAAACAATTTTCAATCGGGTCTTGATTTAAAAACTGCAAATTTAAAGAATCAAAGCCTAAACATTGAAGAGTTTTCCATAAATTTCTTGCTGCTTCTATTGTTCTATTCGCTCATGACCTCCTGGTCACCAACCTTACCTTGGAAAGATGCAAGTCGGGAGTCCAACGAAGAGTGACCTTTCCTTGCGGTAGCCATGCTTTCCACCGGCGATGCTTTAACACTACTGCCATGGGAGCCCTGATGACGGTTCCGAACGCTTCAATAGAAATGGTATTTCTATTGCGCTCTATTTCCTTGGCAGTACTGTCATACAGTATTCCCTGGCTCCACCTTGATGCATCCAGGGGAGGCAGATTGATGTATTCCCGTGGCCTGATGTCGGTTCCTGCAGAAGGTAGCAAGGCAGGCACGAGCGTCGGAGTGTAGCTCTGCGTCACGCTGTCCGTCAAGGTGGTTGTTTCCGGGACGCAGTTCGAGATGACCTGGTCATCTGGAAACCAGTCTTCCGTGTCCAAGATTGGACTCCAAACAATTCCAGATAGTCTTCTATCTCCCTCTCCAGATCCAGTTGCACGTACTCGTCCATGTTGTAGTGAGAACTGAGCGTTTATTTCCCTTTGAACTCCGATTTCGGCTCATCACCAATTGAAAAACTTACCCAAACAAAGAAAAACCGCTTCTGTTTGACTGATGTTCTTGCTGTGTTTGGGTTGTTAGTGAGCATTTTAAATGCCGGTAGTTATGTCTTCTGTTATGTCACCGGCAGTTTACAGAGATGTGATATGCTTCTCTGTATTTCCTTGTTGGCAGTTTTTATAACTGCGACTCTTGAGACGTTGTTGACACCTGGGATTAGGCGCAGAACTTTTCCTATGCTCCAATTTCCAGGCGGATTATTAGGCGACTTGATTATCACTACATCGCCCACCTGTAGTGCGTCTTCCCTTTTTTGCCATTTTAGCCTTTGTTGCAGGGAATGCAAATATTGCTCGGACCATTTTTTCCAGAATGATTCCGTGATGCGAGAAGTATGTTGCCAACGACTGAGTGTTGTTTCCTTTAAATTTAGTACGGATGATTCAGCCGGGGCCAAAGGTGCTCGGCCCATCAGGAAGTGTCCAGGTGTGAGATAATCCAAGCTTTCCCGATCATCATGAATGCGGGAAATAGGACGAGAGTTCAGACACGCCTCAATTCTGCAAAGAATTGTGGAAAACTCTTCAGCTGTAGGAATAAATTTTCCCATAATGCGTCGGAGGTGGTGTTTGACTGCCTTGACACCACTTTCCCAGATTCCACCCCAATGAGGGGTTGCTACAGGAATAAACTTCCAGTCAATTGGTCTGACCACATCCTGATTGCAAGCTTGAGCCAATTTAAGCACTCTGCGGTATTCTCGTTTCAATTCGGCATTAGCACCCTGAAAGTTCGTGCCGTTATCGCTGTATATTACAGCTGGTTTGACCTTACGGGCAATGAATCGGTTGAGTGCAGCTAGAAATGTGACAGTGTCATATTTTGACACTAATTCCAAATGTACACTGACCGGCAATGAACGAGTCCCTGTTAGGCATCGAGTATAGCATAAAGCAGGCTGGACAAAATTTCGCTCTCTCTTGCACGTGACGTCAAAATGCTTGTTGGCAGGGTGGTAGGAGAAGCGCCATGTCAATGTGTGTGTATCAAGTATAGGCCAGTGTATGGCAATACATTATATTATGTCTATAGGTTGACTGGCGGGGGCAAAGGAAAATGTGGTGGGAGGTGTTTCGATTCCTCATCCTCGTCTTATGCACGCTAAATAAGAAGGATAGCTTTATATGGGACGAAATCTCTGCGGACAAAAGTCGAGTCCCTATCGGCGTCCTTGTCTAGCGGCCGCTTTATAGTATGCCTTCAAAAGTATTAAACTATCCTTATCTCACGAGGAGAAGGAGGCGGCTAGCCCTCTCCACTTGGCATATTAATCCGTCTTTGTCTAATGAATGCAACTGATTGTTTTTCTCTTTCTATCTCTCACTTTCTGACTGGCGGGGGCAGAGGAAAATGTGGTGGGAGGTGTTTCGATTCCACATCCTCGTCTTACGCACGCTAAATGATAAGGATAGCTTTATATGGGACGAAATCTCTGCGGACAAAAGTCGAGTCCCTATCGGCGTCCTTGTTTGGCAGCCGCTTTAGCATACTCTCTAACTTATTAAACTTACCTTTTCTAACTAAGGAGCGCGCGCAACGCTAGGCCGCTCTTTGACACTTCCAACTTATGTGTTGTCGCACTCTCACCTGTCTTTTCTACTTAATGTTATAGGAATGATTTTTTTGCAGGGAAAATAAATTATTAATATTATAATTTTATAATATATTTTTAATCAAATATTTTTAGAGGCAGAGGCAGTTCCTTGTATAATAAATATAGGGTTCTTAAAAGAACCGATTTCTTTACATACTTTCTTTTACACCTTTTTCTTCTCCTTAAATCCAAAATATTTTTCATTACTAATAAAAATAAATTTTTTCAGGTTCGGTTCTTTTTAGAACCACACAACTTAATTAAAAATAAAATATGTAAAGAAATCGGTTCTTTTAAGAACCCTATATTTATTATACAAGGAACTGCCTCTTCCTCTAAAAATATTTGAATAAATATAAATTATAAAATTATAATAGTAATAATTTATTTTCCCTGCAAAAAAATCATTCCTATAACATTAAGTAGAAAAGACAGGTGAGAGTGCGACACATAAGTTGGAAGTGTCAAAGAGCGGCCTAGCGTTGCGCGCGCTCCTTAGATAGAAAAGGTAAGTTTAATAAGTTAGAGAGTATGCTAAAGCGGCTGCCAAACAAGGACGCCGATAGGGACTCGACTTTTGTCCGCAGAGATTTTATCCCATATAAAGCTATCCTTCTTATTTAGCGTGCGTAAGACGAGGATGAGGAATCGAAACACCTCCCACCACGTTTTCCTTTGCCCCCGCCAGTCAACCTATAGGCATAATATAATGTATTGCCATACACTGGCATATACTTGATACACACACATTGACATGGCGCTTCTCCTACCACCCTGCCAACAAGCATTTTGACGTCACGTGCAAGAGAGAGCGAAAATTGTCCAGCCTGCTTTATGCTATACTCGATGCCTAACAGGGACTCGTTCATTGCCGGTCAGTGTATGGCTCTTGTGGCCATGCACACAAATACAGCTACATAACCCTTTTCGCTGGAAGCATTTCTACTAGAATTTCTTTTTAATAAAAACGGTCCTGCATAATCTATGCCGGTGTGTTCAAACGGTAGGCTTCGATTGACTCTGGCACTGGGCAAGGACCCCATTAATTGCGTACACGTCTTGGCTCGTTGTCTCACACACACTACACATTGGTGAATAGTCCTTTTCACCAAGCTTCTTGCGTTGATGATCCAATAATGCTTTCGAATGACTGATAAGGTTAATTGTACCCCTCCGTGCAATGTATCGTTGTGTATTTGTTGCACAAAGAGAGCTGTAATATCGCAAGATGGTAGGATAATGGGATGTTTTTCGGTCTCAGACAACATCGAATTATCTAATCTACCACCCACATGCAGTAATCTATCATCCCTTAATACTGGGTATAATGAGGGCAATTTAGATCCTCTTGGCAACGGTTTTCCTTGTTTTAACGAAGTTAAATCGTTCAAGAAATGTTCTCTTTGAAGCATTTGAGCTACCCATAAAGCTGCCTCCTTCAACTCCTCTGAACAAAGGAATGGCGGCCTGGGCGAATTGATTCTGCGAGTTCTCTCAATGAATCTACGCATGTGACTTAATACACGAATTAATTTGGACCATGAGGACCATTGTTTCAGGAGTATCCCATCTATCCTGAAAAGGGAATTTTCTGGATCCACTCGCTGAATCAATAAAGCGCTGACTCTGGCTTCTTCGTTTGTCTCCAAAGGAATTTTCATCGTTTCCTCTTGTTTGGTGACTCGAAGGATCTCAGGACCTTCCCACCAAATGGAAGAATTCAGCAATTGTTCTGGTAAAATACCTCGCGAACAGAGATCGGCTGGATTAGATTTGGTGTGAATATAATCCCAACGAGCCTCCGGGAGATGTGTTTGGATGAAAGAGACCCGATTAGCTACAAAGACTTTCCATCTTGACGCATGTTGAGAAATCCAGGCAAGGGTTATCTGAGAATCAGAGTAACAACGAATCAGATCAATTTCCATCTGCAATGATTTTTTGATATGAATCATCAATCTAGTTAAGGTCACTGCGGCAGACAGCTCCAGCCTAGGTATAGAAATTGTCTTTACTGGAGCTACTTTGGCTTTTGACATTACCAAGCTGGTGCAGCTATGTCCAAAGGTATCCGTAAACTTGGCATATACTACCGCTCCATACGATAAGGAGGAGGCATCACAGAAGCCGATAAGTTCAACACTCGTGATGTCAGAATGGTGGCCATTCCAACGTGGTAGACAAACCTTGTTTAAAAGATCCAATTGTCCATAAAATTCATGCCACCTGGAGCAGAGAGGTTCAGGGATAGGTTCATCCCAAGCCAACTTAAGCAGCCAGGTTGATTGCATCATCTGCTAAAACACGACGGTCACAGGGCTAATCCATCCCATAGGATCAAAGATCTTGGCGTTTTCGGATAATAACACTCTTTTTGTTAGTACGTCCACTGGGAACCGGGTGATAACAAAATGAAGTTTATCCGACCTCGTGTTCCATGCCACACCCAGGATTTTATGGGCCTCGTCAGAACTGTCTTGGAATAAGACAGACTCGTTGGCAGAACTTTCAATCACATTCGTTTGCTCTTTGGTCGGAGTGACTTCGTTAAATGCCCATTTTGAGAGCTCGAATTCTCCTTTATTAAGCAGTTGTGTTAACTGAATCTTAATCTTGGCCAGTTTGTAACAGGAATTCCTGTTGCATGTGCTATCGGAGATAGAAATTCTAGAAGAAGAATAGGAATCGCCTCACAAAGGTGTGAGTGGCGACATCTGTCGTGATTCAAGGGAATCACGATAGATCGAGATCACGAAAAGGGACTGCATTTCGGGACGGAAATGCAGTAACGGGGTTTCGACCTGTGAACCCTGGCTTGCGAGGTGAAACGGAACCGGGATGCAGCAGCCAACTGCCAGGGCTGTGTATCCCTGGGGAAGCGGAACCTGTGAGAGTCCCTGTAGGACTGGTAGAAGTCCGGATGAGAGTTCCGGCGCTCCCAGGAAGTCGTGGGGTATCCGTCAGGATACCCTAAGACGGGAGAGACAGCCTACACGGGATAATCCGCAAGACGGGATAACAGGAAAAGATCCCGATATCGAGGAGTTGTGCGTGAGCCGTCGAATCAACAACAACGCGAGGCGCTGGCCTGCGTATGTTGGAGAGACGAGGCCGCCGACTTCCCGGCAGGGAAATCGAGGAATTCCGAAGGGATTCCCCGATTTTCCTGGCAGGCGGCTGGACTCCAGGAGGGGCGGAAGGCACCCTGGATCCAGGCCGAGATATCGGAGGGGGAGTAACCAGTCCGTGAGGGGAGCGGGGACTGGTCGACTCGGTGTAGACCCGGAGGGGCCGTAGGGCCAAAGCGGGGCGCCGGGCTCGGCCAGGCGAGGCTGCCCCACACGAGATCTGGGAGTGCTCCCCAAGGATATCGACTGCTCTCGCCCTGTACCCAAAGCCCTAAGCGGGTTGACGGGAGGAGGGGAGGTGATATTCCGGGCCTGAAGAGGTCGGAAACGATTCCCGATACTCCTATGACCGAACGGAGCCAGCCCTGAGGGGAGACTGAGTGGCCGGGATATGCCGCCCTGTCCCTCTGGCGAGCCCGAGAGGAGGAATGAATGTCTGGACTTCGGGGACTTGGCAGGGTTCCCGAAGGACAGAATGTTCCAGGAAGGGTTGCTGGTTACCCGACCTAACCAGCTGGCGCCCTGAAGGACGATACCGAGGAGGGATAGGACGAAGGTAACACCCCCTTCCCTGCATTCAGGCAGGAGTGCAGGGAAACCAGTTACAAATGGCGCCCAACGTTATCGGAAAACTAGGAATTTTCGGGAGAGAATTCTGAGGTGGTTGAGAACCTCGAGTTCCCACACAACGAAGTTGGCTATCGAGGATGTATTCGGTAGAATACAAACACCGTCTCAC
This sequence comes from Sclerodermus sp. 'alternatusi', assembly GCA_037305995.1. NCBI lineage: Eukaryota > Metazoa > Arthropoda > Insecta > Hymenoptera > Bethylidae > Sclerodermus > Sclerodermus sp. 'alternatusi'. The sequence goes on from JBBEEM010000081.1 coordinate 23,601, forward strand.
ATGAGTGAGACGGAGATAACGATAGTTGGGAATACCACGAGGATATCGAAAGACAGAGGACGACGATTTCGAATTCAAAGGGAATTGTAAATAATTTCTTTAAATCCGAAAGTGACGTCAGCTAACTGTCGAAATTACGAGACGTTGCCGGATTAGAAACTCCGCTATCCTAAAGAGCGTGGAGCGTTAGGAGGAGGGGAGGATTTTCGCAAAAATTTGGCAGCGCCGTAATTAGAGCTACCGGTAGTCCAGTTCGAGCGGGTCATATCCAGTTGAACCTTCGTACTGTGAAGTACCAAGTACGGTTCGCGTGCGGAATAGGAACATGAGTTCTGGTGAAGCAGCAGTGCTAGGGGAGGCGGCAAAAGCCGCGAGTACGGCGGAAACCGCGAGAGCGGAGAAAAGCCGAGCGGTGGATCCTGGGAGTCCGGCAGAGGATTTCGCCGAGATCCAGGTGGCGGGCGAGTGCCCGCTAGATTCGGTCATACCGACGCTCTCGGAGGTACCCATGGGAGGGGTGGAAGAACTCCTCTCAGGGGTGGAGGAGACTACGGGGAGGATGACATCCTCTCCCGTGGTGGAGGCTGTCCCTCCGAGCGTGAGCGAAAGCTCACGCCCGCGAGTGAAGGCCGGGGAGGACGTCCTTTTCAGGACGACTCCCATAGTGATCGAGGCGAGGGACCTGGACCCTGAAAAGGGCTCCCAGGTTCTGAAACCTCGCGCGGGTGAGTGTGCAGCGGTGGCGACCTGCATCGCTCCAGCGGCGGACCGGGGTTCCCCCGATACACCGTTGGAGGTCCTGATGGAGGAAAAGTGCCGCGTGCGGACTCAACCACGCGATCTCGGGCCAGTCCTTTGCGCCGCGTCCGCCCACTGTGGATCTTTTTTCCATAGTGGTGGCGGCGGCTATGCGGGACCCCACCATTCTCCGCCGTGCAGCGGAGGAGGTGGGCAGAAGAACGGCCGCGGCAAAACCGCGAAGCGCGGGGAAAGTCCGAAAGGCACCTAAAAAGGTGCCCAAGGAAAAACCCCGTGCCGAGGCTCCGGCGAAGGTTAAGGCGCCGGATGTCCCGAAGCCGGAGGACAAGCGCACCTTTGCGCAAGTCCTACGGACGGAGGGGCAAAAGGAGCCGCGGGAGTTCTAGGGGAAAATTCCCCGGAAAACTCCCGCGCCTTCGAAGGAGGCTCCGGTCAAGCCGGCACCGCTGCCCGACCAACAGGCAGCGGTGAAAGGCGTTCGGCCAAAGCCACTCCAGCTGAGCAGGGCATGCTGGAATTGCCGGGGTGAAGGGCACCTCTTTTCGGAATGCCCCAGTCCGAGCAGAATATTCTGCAAGGGCTGTGGCAGACTGGGGAGGACCCTCCGGACTTGCAGCTCCTGTGCGGAGGGATGGCGAGGTCGCGGGCCCTACTTGGCAGCGGCGGGCAGAAACGTGTCGCGGGATGAGCTGTACCGGCGAAAGTCGGTGCAGGGCAAACCCGGTGCGGTGACACCCGCACGGCCGAACCTGCAACAGCAGGGGAAGCCACCAGGGGCCGGAGGGGAACTTGGGACGGAAACGTCTCAGGCTGGTCCTATCCGGCTTTCCCGCAGGAAGAGGGCCAAGGCAAGGAAAGAGGCCGCCGAGCAAAAAGCAGCTCAGAAATGAGTTGTGGAAGGCAAGGTGGTGCTCATCTTTGTCCGGGAGTAAGTGATTGAATTTATTCAATCACCGAAACCGCTCCCGTTTGCTCTCGTGGAATTTAAATATTCCGTTCTCGCTCAATTCCTAATAAGCTACTTATTAGTGAATGTTCCTACTTAAGAAAGCTTAAGTAGGAAGTTACCGATGAATGCTTCCCCCCCCCCCTTGTAGGTCTAGGCAGCAGAGGAGACAGCGGAGAGGCGGAGGCGGGGCATCCCTACCACGCGACCCGCCAGCTGAGCGCTATCGAGCCGCGCGCCGTAGATCGGAGCGTCAATGCGAGTTCGACAGTCTGACTGATCGGCCGCATAAAACCTCCGCTCTCGCTAACAGATACCGATAGATACCGGCATAGTACCGACGCTTCAGTTACCGATACAGCCCTCGTTACCATGAGTACGAGGAGTGCTAATTCGGGTCAATCGCATTACGATGACTCGAATGATATCGAAGACACTGCAGGGGAAGGTTTATTCCCGAACCCCAGTGTTCTGACCGGTCTAGTAGACCAATCTCCCGATGCTGTGACCCGTACAATACTTACGGTACTCCAGCAGGTAACGAGTGGTTTGCAGAAATTGCAAATACAAGCTCCCGAGCCGAAAGCAAAGCGCGTAACCCGCAATGCGACCAAAGCGAAGACGCTAACGGCAGCTAACGTGCCACCGGCGGTCCACGTGACCCCGGCGTCCCCGTTAATGGCGGAGGACGTAGCGCTAAGGGTAGATAGACTCGAGAGGTTATACGAAGACCGCGAGCTCTCTAGATCTCGTAACCGTAGACCCAGGAAATACTCGGAGGAATCCCTGACTGAGGACGAGCGTCCGTATGGGAACTCTCAGAATGGTCGATCCTTCGAAATCCTGAAGAAATACGGGGCCACGTTCGCTGGAACATACGGGGAAGACGTGATAGAATTCCTCCGTAAAGTAGGCGACGTGAAAGAGATGATAGGCATCCGAGACAGATCCCTTTTAGTTATACTAAGAGGAGTGTTGTCCGGAGCTGCTCTCGACTGGTATCGAGAACGGGATTTCCGCTCCTGGGCCGAAGCCGAGGAAGCGATGCGAGACCGTTTTCAAGGCCCGTACCCTGGTTGCTCGGCTGAAGTAGACTTTATCTACTGCAACCAGAAACCAGGGATGACAGTCTCCGAATATTTTCAGGAGTTGCGGGCCAAGGTAGGTCGAATCCGACCTCCGATGCCGATGGACAAGCAGATCGAAGTGGCGCACCATAACATCCTCACGTGTTACCGGTGCGACATCGACATCGACAACGTCCGAGATCTCGATGACTTGCAGCGGAAAGCGCTACGCCTGGAACATTACAGGCGAGCCAACAAGCAGCTAGCTACCGCGTCCCAATCGGGAGCGATTTATAACAAATCGAGATATCGGAATCCTGCGTTTTCTTATGAAAGAAAAGACCGGCAACAACTACATTGTTTGGCCGACGAGGAGCAGGAAGCTATCGACTTCCAGGAGGAGGAAGAGGATCTCGAAGAGGAACAGTTACTAGCACTAGAAGCTGTTCCTAAAGTCAAACCGAAATTTCAGCAGAAATTTCGGGCCGATCCAGGCCGAGGAACCGGGAAGGGAGAGCAAAGGCGGCCCCCACGGGCCTGCTTTAACTGCAACGAACCAGGGCATCCCTGGAAGTTTTGCAGGAAGCCTCCTACCCAGTTCTGCTACGATTGTGGCAAGAAGGAGGTCTTGACGGTAGACTGTGCGTGCCGATCAAAAAACGGCAAAAGGAGCTCGTAGAATCTCAAAGAGAGGACACGCAGCTCCCAAAGCCGGATGGGTTATTGCAAAATATAACCGCTCCGCAGGTGATCTCGAACCTTGAGGATAACACTGAACCTCAGACGTTATCGGAGAATCGTTCCTGGAAACCGTCTCAAAACAAACTTGAGAAGGAGAAAGGAACGAATTCAAAATCTGTAATACAGAAAGATATCGTTGATACTCGGAATGCGAAACCGATAGTTTCAGATCTCGCACCCTCCCGGGGATTACCCCTGGGTGACAGAGGAGGCTGAATTCCTGAAGGCGAAAGTCTCAGGAGGACAGGCATTCTTCGTAGTCATCCGGGTCCGGGGACAGGAAATAAGAGCGTTGGTGGATTGTGGAGCCACCAGGACGTTCGTGGGAACAGTTGCGCTAGAGGTGTTAAAATCCCTCGGAATAGCGCCTGAAACCATTGCTCCCGTTGATGTTCAAGTTGGAGACGGACACATAAGAACCGTTACACAGGACGTGTGTGTTCCGATCGAACTTGAAGGAAAAACAATGACAATGTTCGCACTGTGTTTAGCGACATTGTCGTGTTCGTTCGTGTTGGGATTGGACTTCCTACGAATAGCACGAATCGTCATCGATTTCCCTGACGAGGAGTGGTATTACAAGGACGAGCCACGAAACACGTTCAAGTTCTCGCTAGCCGAAAAACGCAGCTTGATGGCCTTGTGCTGCGGGCTGCAAACGGCGGAAAATGCAGAAGCGAAGAGGCTCGAAGAAATTCTGGCCGAACTTCTTCCTGCCGTTACCGGAAAACCGGGCGTATCAAAATTACCCCCGGCGAGTATAAATACTCAAGGTCACGAGCCTATTCGTCAAAGAGCGTACAGGTACGCGGAGAAGATCCGTGATATTATGTGGCTTGAGGTGGATAGGATGCTTGAAGAAGATATTATCGAACCTTCAACGAGTGATTGGGCTAGCCCTGTGGTGATGCCCAAGAAACCGAATGGAGACCATCGATTTTGTGTCGATCTTCGCATTGTTAACGGAGTCGTCAAGAAGGATGCTTATCCCTTGCCAAATATGGCGAGTATCTTAGACGAATTGCGACAAGCCATGTATTTAAGTACTATAGACTTAAGTCAGGCTTATTGGCAAGTGCTCCTGGAAGAATCAGCCCGTGAAATCACGGCGTTCATCGTTCCCGGTAGGGGCTTATTCCAATTTAAACGGATGCCCTATGGATTCACGAACGCGCCAGCGATTTTCCAGAGAGCTCTGGATAAATTGTTTGGACCGGAATTCTACCCACATGTCTTCGTATACCTTGACGATATAATTATTATCAGCAAGAGTTTCGAAGAACACATGTTGTGGCTTAGAAGAGTTCTCGAAAAGCTTGGAGAAGCAGGTGTAACGATTAATCAGGGGAAAAGTCATTTCTGTAGGACAGAAGTGAAATACCTCGGATTCATTGTTGATAGTCAAGGCTTCAGAGCGGATCCCGAGAAAACACAAGCAGTTGTGAACTTTCCGATCCCGAAGAATATCAAGCAATTACGCAGATTTCTGGGAATGACGTCTTGGTATAGAAGATTCATTCCGGACTTCGCGAGCATTGCTGAGCCGCTATCGTCACTCCTGAAGAAGGATAAGACCTGGTCATGGGGCGAGGCCCAGGATGAAGCGGTCACGACCTTGAAAGGTCATCTGACCCGTGCTCCAACGTTGGCCGGTCCGAATTTCAAGCTCCCGTTCACGCTACAAACAGACGCTAGTAATGTCGGTTTGGGCGCAGTGCTAACGCAACTCGTCGAAGGTCACGAGAGGGTTATCGCATATGCGAGTAGATCCTTGAAAGATCCGGAGAAGAGATATACCGTAACCGAGCAAGAGTGCCTTGCAGTAGTTTGGTCCATTAAAAAGTTCCGATGCTACTTGGAAGGTTACAAATTCACGGTGATCACGGACCACAACAGTCTTCGTTGGCTTCATAATTTGAAAGATCCAACAAGCAGACTGGCAAGATGGGCTCTCGCATTGATGGAATATGATTTCACCATAGTTTACCGAAAAGGAGCTTTGAACCATGTCCCGGACGCCTTGTCAAGAGCGCCGGAAGTAGTGGTAGCTCAATTAGCCAGTTTAACTGAGATTACCGATAAATGGTATCTCAAACGGCTAAGAGATATCGAAAAGAATCCAGAAAAATTTCTGGATTGGCGTATCGAAAACGGCTTGATGTATTTTCAACGCCGAACGGATCTCGCAGACATGGAATTCGAAGATCTAGACGCATGGAAACTCGTGGTCCCACGGGAATCCAGGCGTTTGGCGATGCAAGAATCCCATTCACTAGCACAGGCTGGACACCAGGGCGTCGAACGAACGTACAGAAGGCTTAGTTTGAAATCATCCGCAAGCGAACCCGACAGAACGGGTAAATCGCAGTTTGAAAATGATGATAAGGGCGTTTCTCGACTCAGACCACCAGGAATGGGACCAGCATTTAAGTAAATTCAGGTTCGCTTTTAATACTGTGTACCACAATTCCTTGCAGGCGACTCCCGCATTTGCCAATTTCGGCCGAGAACCGGAAGCAGCAATATCAATGCGGCGGGACCTAGAAGGTGATCCCGAAATCATTTCTCAATCCCCTGAAAAGTGGATTGAAAGAATGAAACGGCTGGATACCCTCAGATCAGTATTCAAACACGCTCTCGAAGAAGCACACATAAGACAATCTCGTCCTTATAACTTAAGAAGGAGAGATGTGGAATATGAGGTGAACGATTTCGTCCTAATCAAGAATAGGGAGTTATCGTCGGCGTCGAAAAAGATATCCGCCTCTTTAAACAAACCGTTGATAGGACCGTTCTCGATAGCTAAGAAACTGTCTAAGACAGTGTACGAGCTACAAGATCTCGCGGGGAAGAAAATCGGTAAAATGTCCATACAGGACATGAAGCGATATACGCCCTCGTTTGACGCACTACCCCCTGGTTCCGTTTGGAGGTTGGTTCCGGGTCGAAACCTCCCTCACGGGGGAAGGCGATAGGGGTAGTCGAGAGATCCCGAGACGAGATCTCCCTCACGGGGGATGGTATGTAACAGGAATTCCTGTTGCATGTGCTATCGGAGATAGAAATTCTAGAAGAAGAATAGGAATCGCCTCACAAAGGTGTGAGTGGCGACATCTGTCGTGATTCAAGGGAATCACGATAGATCGAGATCACGTAAGGGACTGCATTCCGGGAAGGAAATGCAGTAACGGGGTTTCGACCTGTGAACCCTGGCTTGCGAGGTGAAGCGGAACCGGGATACAGCAGCCGACTGCCAGGGCTGTGTATCCCTGGGGAAGCGGAACCTGTGAGAGCCCCTGTAGGACTGGTAGAAGTCCGGATGAGAGTTCCGGCGCTCCCAGGAAGTCGTGGGGTATCCGTCAGGATACCCTAAGACGGGAGAGACAGCCTACACGGGATAATCCGCAAGACGGGATAACAGGAAAAGATCCCGGTATCGAGGAGTCATACGTGAGCCGTCGAGTCGACCACAACGCGAGGCGCTCGCCTGCGTATGTTGGAGAGACGAGGCCGCCGACTTCCCGGCAGGGAAATCGAGGAAGTCCGAGGGGATTCCCCGATTTTCCTGGCAGGCGGCTGGACTCCAGGAGGGGCGGAAGGCACCCTGGATCCAGGCCGAGATATCGGAGGGGGAGTAACCAGTCCGTGAGGGGAGCGGGGACTGGTCGACTCGGTGTAGACCCGGAGGGGCCGTAGGGCCAAAGCGGGGCGCCGGGCTCGGCCAGGCGAGGCTACCCCACTCGGGATCTGGGAGTGCTCCCCAAGGATATTGACTGCTCTCGCCCTGTACCCAAAGCCCTAAGCGGGTTGACGGGAGGAGGGGAGGTGATATTCCGGGCCTGAAGAGGTCGGAAACGATTCCCGATACTCCTATGACCGAACGGAGCCAGCCCTGAGGGGAGACTGAGTGGCCGGGATATGTCGCCCTGTCCCTCTGGCGAGCCCGAGAGGAGAAATGAATGTCTGGACTTCGGGGACTTGGCAGGGTTCCCGAAGGACAGAATGTTCCAGGAAGGGTTGCTGGTTACCCGACCTATCCAGCTGGCGCCCTGAAGGACGGTATCGAGAGGGATCAGGCCGAAGGTAACACCCCTTTCCTGCATTCAGGCAGGAGTGCAGGGAAACCTGTTATAATTTTGAAGACTGAATGGTGCGGAAGATAATTGAGAGATTCGTGCGTGTCAATCGGGGATATGTGTCCAAGACTTTCGTAATCTCCCATGAATTTGATATAGCTGTCTTTTAGCTTTGGATTCTTAGGGAACCGACGCAGTGTTCGACGAACAGACGCCTCAGCCATGGGCAGGGATGCTCCTAGGCTGTCCCTGATTGTGTTGGATTTAAACGGGAGTCCCACTACAAATCTGCCTGATGGCAGTTGCCTTACAGAATCTTTGAAAAATTGTTCACATTGCTCATCTTCTGGAGATATTGGATGAACTTCAGGAATTTCTTCAATTTCCCAAAATTTGCGCAGGGTCTCATCCAACTCACAACAACTGGTATCATGTACCATGACAACATTATCTGGTTCCGGATGTGGAACGGTACCGGAGACTATCCAACCGAAAATAGTGGACTAAGCGAGCAGAGATTCGTCGGGGGATATGATGCCCTTCTCTATTTTAAGTTTGGGATAGAAATTGGCCCCTATCAGGACGTCAATTGGATCGTCCGGAGAGAGATTTGCGTCTGCCAACTCCAGCAGTTTCAACTGCGGAAAACTCGCCTTAGAATAAGGCTGAGGAATATAACTGGTGGTGGTTGGTAGAATCAAGGCCTTCAACTCCAATGATCTGTTGCTTGATTTGAGGGGCACCAACGACAACTCTGCTTGTCGAGTGGTGTTATGCGCCGCTGTACCACCAGCTATGCCAACAATCAAGGTGGAAGCCTTGTGTTGCGTTAACCGAAGGGTTTGAGCCAACTTAGTGGTGATGAATGAACGTTGAGACGCTGGATCGACCAACACTCTGACCGCTATTGTACGTCCATTCTCAGCCTGGGCTTTACACATGATGGTGGCCAGTAAGACATTTTCATTTTGCGATGCACTCACATGAGCGGTTGCCATGTCTACCTCAGGCTGAGGGAGATCTTCGAAATCCGACAAGGAACTTGTTGTCTTGGTTAATAATATGTGCGTCTCAAAGTGCAATAAAGAATAGTGTGGCTTAGCGCAGGCTCTACACCTATAACTCGAATTACAGGATGAACAAGAATGTCCTGGTCTCAGACAGTTAATGCATAATTTAAGGGCTTGTACCCGTTTAAATCTGGCATTGACATCTAGTGACAAAAATTTGTCACACTTCAAGATGAAGTGATCCTTGTTGCACATACTGCAACGAGTCTTGGCATTGAGCTTGGTCGCTTCTACCGTATGAATTCTCGCCATACTCTCTCCAGCTTTATCTTTGGAGCGTCGGGCCGTCTTGGAGTCACTTTCTTCCAAGGATTCGAGAACGTTGTTTTGATATGAGAAAAATTCCTCCAACGTTTCATAAGACGGAAACTTGGTGGATTTTCTGATGGATCGTTGCCATTCCATTTTGAGCGTAGTGTCAAATTTGGAAGTTAAGATAAAAACCACCAAATGGTGCCACTGATCATTAGGACAGCCAATTTTATTCAATGCTTCTAACGTTACTGAAGCTGTGTTTCTTAAGGTCTTGATGGCCTTAAGACTATCAGAGCGCACTGAAGGCAAACTCATAAACGTTTTTAGTAACGAAGTAATAATTAGTCTCTCATTAGTGTAACGAGAGACTAATGTATTCCAAGCGATACTATAATTGTCGCCATCTATATCAAGTGATGCAATCACTGCACTGGCTTCACCTTCAAGACTGATTATGCAGCAAGAAATTTATGGAAAACTCTTCAATGTTTAGGCTTTGATTCTTTAAATTTGCAGTTTTTAAATCAAGACCCGATTGAAAATTGTTTCAGTCAAATTAGGGGACACGGATTTAGAAATAACAATCCAAGTGCATTTCAATTTTGCAGTTTATTTAAAACCATTATAACAAATAATTTTACAGCAAAACATTCCATATCAGCAAATTGTAAAGATGAATTCCAGGGTAAATCTTTATCCATTTCAAAAATTATTAAAGAAACGGAAAATTTTCATAAAAATGATGATACAAATGAAAATATTGAATACGACGAAACTATTATGCCGGAAACAAATAAATCCAATGATTTAATAAATTATGATAACATAATAAAAAATAACATTAAAACAAAATGTGCAGAATGCATATTAATTTTGGAGGATAATGAAAAAATAAAATTATTAAAATATGCATTATAATGTGCAGAAAATAAATTTTTAAATTTTTATTTCAAATTAAATATAAAGAATAGATTAATAAGCATTATTTATTTAGAAGCATTTTCAGAAACACAAATGCATTGCAGTATTTTGCAAGATCAAATTTTAAAAGAGGTAGCGCAATAATTTATAATGGAATGGTGCAATTTAATTAATAAAATATTAAATGGTACAATAGAAGTTAATGAAACACACTATGTATTCAATGAAGAAAAAAGAAAATTTAAAACGAAAAAGAAATTAAATAAAAAATATTTATTGTACAACTTAATTTTTTGTTAATTAAGATGTTTCTAATGTCTGCACAAATGTAAATATACGAATCAATATGTATTATAATTTCAACTTAAAAATTTGAACCCATTTAACACTTAAAATATTTAAATAAAAGGTTTTCATTATTAAAAAAATTGTTTATTTTAAATTAAATAATATAATAGAATTGTGATTTTTAAAATAGAAAATAATAAAATATATATATATATATATATATATATATATGTGTAGAGAGATAACAGGTATATAAATAGATAGATAGATATATATATTTATATATATATAACGAATTTTAGTTTCATTTTGTAGGGGTCATACAGCGAGGACGCCACAAACGCTATCCCACTGAAATATATGGGAGTTTATAGCCCCTGGCAACTGCGATTAGACCGAGCCGCTACCGCCAAGATAAGGCTATCACCAATCCTTTGTGATAGCGAGAAACCTATCACTAAGCGTTAGACGCGCGAGCCACGTGCCGCGCGCGATCTAGCCACCTAGCAGCGGCGGACGGTACTAGTCAATTTCCGACAATCAAAGAATGGTAAACATTATTGAACAAGAAACAAAACTATCAGAAAATAAATTAAAGCACGAGATAAGGATACATGAAATAAAGGAAGAACATGGAAAATTGATGAATGAACTTGCAATCAAACAGTTAACCTTTTAACTGCTATGCTCGAGTATACTCGAGCGCTCAGATCTTGTCTTACGACATCTAGCCGAGTCACCTGTCGTAAATATTGAGTTTTGTATAAACGTCAAACATCAACCGGAAAATAACTAAAAACAAATTCTAATAAAAATGGCTTCTAAACTTAAAAGCAAACAATATCGTGCCAATGATTTTGACGATTTTCCTTTAACTATAGAATCGGAAGACGAAATAGAAGTAACTGATTACCAGAGTGATAGTGAATTTGAAGAAATTACTTCAGAAACACCATCGAAAAAAAAAAAAACTAAATCAACCGCTGTTTGATTGGCATTGCGATGAATTTTCGCCGAGCGTTCACCACTTTGATAAGTTCAATTCGGGAATTAAAGCCGAAATACCAGAAGATCCGACGGCTTTAGATATTTTCCATCTATATTTTATATCTGAAATTATGAAAAAAATTTGTGAAGAAACAAATCGATATTATGAATTTGTTATAAATGCGGGACCACACAACATCTTCAAAATCAAGATTGCAAAAATGGCAAGAAACAACATCTGAAGAACTTTTCGTATTTTTCCCACTAACAATTCTGATGGCTAGAGTGAAGAAGTTGAGTATCAATGAGTACTGGTCCCAAGATCCTCTTATTGTCACCCCGCAATTTTCTGAGTACATTTCCAGAGACAGATACTTGCTTTTGTTACGTCTGCTTCACTTCAATGATAATTATAATCAGCCTTCACTTTGTGTGTGTATGTGATAGAATGTACAAAATTAATCCTATTTTAAATCATCTACGGAAAACATTTAGAGAAATCTTCTATCCTTTTGAAAATATTTGTATCGACGAAAGTTTAATGCTCTTCAAGGGACGATTAGATTTTAAACAATTTATTCCCTTAAAAAAAAGGCATCGCTTTGGAATTAAGCTTTTTGTTATTTGCGACTGTGAAACGGGAAATGTAATGGATATACTTGTATATACTGGGGCTACTACCAAAATTGAAGAAGATCGAACATTTGGATTTTCTGGAAGTGTTGTTCAAACGCTAATGAATGATTATTTACAAAAGGGCCATACATTATGGCTTGATAATTGGTATTCCAGCCCGCAGCTTTTTGACTAGCTTCATCAAAATAGTACTAATGCATGTGGACCTGTTAGGAAGAATCGTAAGGAAATGCCGAGTTTTACTAAGAAATTAAAAAGGGGTGAACTGGAAGTTTAACACACTGATAAAATGATGGCTCTAAAATGGTTTGACAAGAGAGAGGTGTTTATGCTTACGACTTTTCATAAAAATGAAATGAAGCAAACTGGTAAACGAAATTCAAGAACAAATAAACAAAAAATGAAACCAAGTTGCATCATTCAGTACAGCTGTAACATGGGATCCGTTGACAGATCAGATATGCTGCTCAGTTCAGTAGAATGTGTGAGAAAATCCTTGAAGTGGTACAGAAAACTCTTCTTTCGTTTACTTGACGTAACCATTTTAAACTGTCAAACCATATTCAATGTCAAAACTCGGAAGAATATAAACATAGCAGATTTTGGATTGACTCTCATTAGAGAGATTTTGACAAAATATCATAAACCGGAGGAAAGACACAAAAGAGGTCGTCGTCCATCAAATAATGATTTGCCTCTCAGACTTACAGAGCGCCATTTTCCAGCTCCAGTTCCTCTTACACCAAAAAAACAAAATCCCACTAGATATTGCTACGTCTGTACACTGACCGGCAATGATGCAGTACAAACCATAGTCTATGGCTGACTTCGAGTGTAGCTGAAAAAGAAGAAGGCATATCTTCCTTCTCACTCGCACATGACGTCATATATCCCAAATCGGGGTAAAGGCGGAGAAGTTTCAGGGAAATAGAGAGAGGCGGAGAGTATCGCGAGAACATAGGCGATATCTCCCCTTATCAGACTATCTCTCTTAGATCAGCGCCAATATCTCTTTGCTTTTTTCCTCCAATACCCCTCTATTGAAAGACGGGGCTAAAGGGGAAAATTGGTGGGAGGTGTTTTGGATTCTATCCTTGTTTTCTGCTATTAAAAAGACAAGGATGCTTTTGAGGGGAAATTCTGATTTTCGGACAAAATTGGCGTCACTATCGTTGTCCTTGTCTGACAACCGCTCAGGCATGCTTTCATCTCTATCCTTTCTGGCTAGAGGGGAATGCGGAGAAGTATTGCGGGAACATAGGCAATATCTCGATTCTATTTCTTATCGACTTATACTCTTAGATTACTGTTGATTTTATAAATTATTTATTATTATATTAAGAAAAATTATAATTAAAATGAATTAATTTTATTTTTAAAAATTGTAATAAATTATAATTTAATATATATTTAAGTGTCATATTTAATTCCGTTAAATATTAGATTATCCAATTTATTGTCTATTATTTAATTCTTAATTTCTATATATATTTATTTAATGTAGTTTTTGTATATAATGGAACAATAATATTTAATAAATGATTTAATTAATTATAAAAGTAGTTCTGTTCACTTGTAACGCAACCGAACATATCCGAAAACTAACGAAGATAGTCGAACATTAACGAAGATAGGCGTAAACTAACGAAAAGAGCCGCTTCGGAATAAGAGAAAATTTAAAAATTGGATTATAAGTGATCAGAACTACATTTGTAATTAATTAACTTATTTACTAAATATTATTGTTCCATTATATACAAAAACTACATTAAATAAACTATAAAAACTAAACTAATATTTAACGGAATTAAATATGACACTTAAATATATATTAAATTATAATTTATTACATTTTTTAAAAATAAAATTAATTCATTTTAATTATAATTTTTCTTAATATAATAATAAATAATTTATAAAATCAACAGTAATCTAAGAGTATAAGTCGATAAGAAATAGAATCGAGATATTACCTATGTTCCCGCAATACTTCTCCGCATTCCCCTCTAGCCAGAAAGGATAGAGATGAAAGCATGCCTGAGCGGTTGTCAGACAAGGACAACGATAGTGACGCCAATTTTGTCCGAAAATCAGAATTTCCCCTCAAAAGCATCCTTGTCTTTTTAATAGCAAAAAACAAGGATAGAATCCAAAACACCTCCCACCAATTTTCCCCTTTAGCCCCGTCTTTCAATAGAGGGGTATTGGAAGAAAAAAGCAAAGAGATATTGGCGCTGATCTAAGAGAGATAGTCTGATAAGGGGAGATATCGCCTATGTTCTCGCGATACTCTCCGCCTCTCTCTATTTCCCTGAAACTTCTCCGCCTTTACCCCGATTTGGGATATATGACGTCATGTGCGAGTGAGAAGGAAGATATGCCTTCTTCTTTTTCAGCTATACTCGAAGTCAGCCATAGACTATGGTTTGTACTGCATCATTGCCGGTTAGTGTACACAGACCGGCACGGATGGTGTCCCTACCCGACATAGAGTATAGCATTTACCAGGCTGGACAAATTTGCCCTCTCACTCGTACGTGACGTCAAATGCTTGTTGGTGGGGCGGTAGGAGAAGCGCGATGCTGGCTAAATATATGAAGTATAGGCCAGTATATGGCAATACACTATACCATGCTATCTCTCTCAAATGCACGGCCGAGGGTTTCCTTTTCTTTTTCTTTAGCTATAGGTTGTCTGGCGGGGGCAAAGGAGAACGTGGTGGGAGGTGTTTCGATTCCTCATCCTCGTCTTACGCACGCTATATAATAAGGATAGCTTTATATGGAAAGAAAATTCTGCGGACAACGATGGTGTCCCTATCGGCGTCCTTGTTTAGCAGCCGCTGCAGCATGCCTGTAAAACCATTAAACTATCCTTTTTCGACTAAGGAGCGGGCTACGGCAGACCGCCATTGACAGCTCGGCGTGAAACGTCAAACGTCAAATGCTGCACGTGCTTATATTATGAGCACTAAATTGGACATTATTTCTCATGCTTTTTTATAGGAGATAATGCAAAATTATTATGTGCTTACCCTACTGATGATTTTTAGGTTAAATATTTTTTTTATAGAAAAAAACTGTTCCTGTTTTACAAATTTCTGGTTCTTAAAAGAACTGTCTTTTTTAGCAATGTTTCATGCATTTTGGTTCTAAAAAGAACAGAACCTGTAAGAATGTTTTTTTTATGAATAATAGGTATATTGGGGATCTATAATAAAACTGCAAGGTGAATTTTTTTTTTTTTCTTAAAACATTTATTAAATTTTTGTGCTTTTTGGATCTTAAAAGAACCGTTTTTGGCGACACGTCGTTATTCCTGTTGCAAATCAATTTTGGCCCTTAAAAGGGCCAAATGTAAGCCAACAGTAAGCACATAATAATTTTGCATTATCTCCTATAAAAAAGCATGAGAAATAATGTCCAATTTAGTGCTCATAATATAAGCACGTGCAGCATTTGACGTTTGACGTTTCACGCCGAGCTGTCAATGGCGGTCTGCCGTAGCCCGCTCCTTAGTCGAAAAAGGATAGTTTAATGGTTTTACAGGCATGCTGCAGCGGCTGCTAAACAAGGACGCCGATAGGGACACCATCGTTGTCCGCAGAATTTTCTTTCCATATAAAGCTATCCTTATTATATAGCGTGCGTAAGACGAGGATGAGGAATCGGAACACCTCCCACCAATTTCCCCTTAGCGCCCGCCAGTCAAAGAGTGTGGAATAGTAAGAGTTAAAAAATCTCCAGCATTCATCTGAGAAGGATAGATTATTATGCCTACTAGGAGGGGATAGCTGCCGCCGTCTCCTCCTGAAATAAGGATAGTTTAATACTTTTATAAGGCATGCTAAAGCGGCTGCGTGACAAAGACGCCGATAGGGACACCATCGTTGTCCGCAGAAATTTCGTCCCATATAAAGCTATCCTTATCATTTAGCGTGCGTAAGACGAGGATGAGGAATCGAAACACCTCCCACCACGTTCTCCTTTGCCCCCGCCAGACAACCTATAGCTAAAGAAAAAGAAAAGGAAACCCTCGGCCGTGCATTTGAGAGAGATAGCATGGTATAGTGTATTGCCATATACTGGCCTATACTTCATATATTTAGCCAGCATCGCGCTTCTCCTACCGCCCCACCAACAAGCATTTGACGTCACGTACGAGTGAGAGGGCAAATTTGTCCAGCCTGGTAAATGCTATACTCTATGTCGGGTAGGGACACCATCCGTGCCGGTCTGTGTACAATGGCGGACATTAATGGAGTCCGGAATATCACTAGGCGCTAGTTTCAGAGCGTCCCCACCATGCGCCTAGAGTGCGAGGGAATATACTTACCTCTCACTCAGCGCTCACTCTCCTCCGCCGGTTCTCCATCCTACACGGATGACGTAAGCACGAGAGAGAAAGATCATACGGGCGCGTGGCCGATATCCCAGCGTCCGTTTGTCCAAGTCCTATGCTGGCTGTCCCCTATTTCCTTCTCTCTCGCTCAACCGTATTTTGAGTGGCGTCTTTGTTTAATCGCACGAGGACGCCAATGCGCGAATTTTTAATGTTTACAGAGGCGACGCTGTTGAATCTACTGACAGGAGTCACGGCGTTCAAGCGGCAGAGTTCGAATCCCAGCTAAAAGTTATTATTTTTTTCATTAATTTTTTTGTCACATGCCCTATTACCATGGTCTCGATTTATTAAATTAAAACTTGATTTAAAGAATCAGTGATATAATTTTATTATCCCTTAACTATAATACGTTTATAAAGAATAATCATGAGCTTCATAAAATTATTGACAATTAGAAAGAAAAGAGTTTTTATTGATTAATAATTCCATAATCTAATGTATTTATTATTATTTATTATTTTTATATTCTATACATTTATTTATTAACTTATTTATTATTAATTAATTATTAAATCATTATTATAAAGCAATTATAATTTAAAAAACAATTTTAACGATTAGAATAAAATATTACAACACTTGTTTATATTCAAATATAATATTAGAAGTGTCATACAAATTTAAAAAAATGAAGAAAAAGATTAATATAAAAATAACAATTATATACCCAATCGGGAATCGAATCCACGCAGCTTTGCGATCAACATATATATCGCTCGAGACTCCTTCTCCTCTGTCGCATGGTGGGGACTGGGAGTGGGGCTGATCTGTATCGTCTATCCTTTAAGAAACGCGTGAGTGCGAGAGAGAAAGACTGTGCAGGCGTCCGATTGTTACCCCAGCGTCCGTTTGTCCAAGTCCTATGCTGGCTGTCCCCTATTGCCTTCTCTCTCACTCGACTGTCTTTTGAACGGCGTCTTTGTCTAATCGTCCGACGACGCCAATGCGTAAATTTTTCAAGTTTCCAGAGGCGACGCTGTTGAACCTACTGACAGGAGGCACTGCGTTCAAGCGGCAAGAGTTCGAATCCCAGCAGAAAATAATTATCTTATTCTTTATTTTTTTTTACATGTCGTATTCCAAAGATCTTCTTTCATTAAATTATTAAATTATCTCATTTCTTCCATTTATTTATACGGTTACATCCCGCTTCCTATTTTACTTTCAGGCACTACTCATAATTCTCTAAAGATATATGGATATCCAATGCTTATACGAGCTCAAACATATATTTTCATTTTTATCAAAGTAATCAATATAAGTTAAGTTTTTTTATGATATTAACTTTTATTTTATTTATATATACATTTTTCTTACTTTATTTAAATCAATGTTTACATAGCTCTTTATTATAAAGAACTATTGGTACAGTGGCTAAGCGGCACGGCTGCTTGCGCTAGAGTGGAGAGTGGTATCACGATCGAATCTCGCTTCAGTTGGGGGTTTTTATAAATTTTTTCTTGTTCTTTTATATTTTCATATCTCCTGTAAAGTTAAAAAATTTTAATTTATTAATTATTTTGCTTTTTTTTAAAAAAAGGTGGTCCACGACGGGACCGTTTTGGCCCTGAAAAGGGCCGTTTGGTGCCCCCCCAGAGCAGTCAATGGTCTCGAATATGTCATTTGTCAGTCACAGTAATCAGTAATCAGTCAGTCAGTCAGTTGTATCAAGTCCGTCAGTTTGTCTAATAGTCCGTCCAATGTCCGGCTCGGTCGAGAACTTGGTTGAGCCGATGCGGAATCGACTCAACCAAGTTTGCGATAAACTGGGTGTCACGACGAAGGTCGTTCCACACAGCCATCGCGTTCTCCAGCACCGCTGCTCTCGTCCTCGCGCTGGGCGGAACCCATTTCTTCGTCATCTGCGCCCAAACGTTCTCGATGATGTTGAGATCGGGACTACGAGCAGGCCAGTGCACCAGTTGAATTTCCGGATGTTGCCGGAACCATTCACGCGTTTCATATGAGGTATGAACGCCGGAGTTATCTTGTACCAGTCGGATCACTGGCATGTCTTCCACAGAATATATTGCTCGAACACTTGGAAGAAGCACCTCTTCCAGGATCGAGATATAATCTGTGGAATCCATTTTTGGAGGAATCTCCACCAATTCACCGATAGTACCTCCAGACATCCACCCCCAAACTCCACACGTAATTCGTCCCGAATGATTATTCGGGACTATGTATTCCGGATCCATCCGGAAATCTCGTGGGCGCCAGACGTGAAGGGGATGGTTCGCGTTCGATTGGAAGACTTTCTCGTCTGTCCAAATCGTCGTTTCCCATTCCTCACGGCTCGTTTGCAAATGTTCTAACGCGAACGCGACCCTTTGCTCTCGGTGCTGAGAGGTCAAAGGGCATTTTTTCGCTGGACGATAGCAGCTGATGCCGGCGGCGTTTAATCGCCGCCTACCGGTGCGCGCGGACAGAGGATAATCTGTCTCATGTACCGCGTCTGTCACGTTCGCGAAAGGGTTTTCAAGGATGTAGTCCACCAGTTGGCGGTCATCCTCCTGCCGCGAACCCTGAGGCCGCGCATTCTGCACACGATGATCATGCAAAGCATGATCACCACCGAGTTGGAACCGCCGGATCCACCGGCGGGCGGTTTTTTCGGATATTCCGAGGTGTGCAGAAATCTCTGCAGGAGTCTTCCCACTTTCCCAGTGGCCTACGATCCTTCCTCTTAACGCGGGGCAAATAATTGGTGCCATTTCGAAACACTAACTTTACAAAATTAATGAATTTTATTAAAAACTTTGGAAATCGCGGATCGCGAACTGCTCTGGTAGTCGGTCTCTAAAGAATGAGTTCATTTGTTTATTCGCTACTTAACTAGCGAAATGCTTGCCTGCAATGTTTTCATTTTTTTCGCTAGCTACCGGACTTCATTCTTTAAGTGGGCGTGTATTGTAGAAATCGCAGATCTTTACTTCCGTATTATTCAATAAAGAAAAGGAGTTAAAAAAAGATTATGAAAGTTAGAGAGAGATACAAATATTATTGTAATTTCAATAAAAACTTAGCGAGTCTAGAAAAGCTTGCAGGGAAGTCGAAAAAAATGAAAACATACTACATGAATAATCATATATTAATACAATTAAAATTTTAACAACATTTATTAAATCATTTAACAATTACTATTAACGTATTCCTTGCATCACATGATTAAAATAAGTCCAAACACAGCACAATTCGAATAATTTTTAAATGTTAAATAAAATAAATTGATATAAATATAAATTGTAATTAGTGAAAAATTATATCCGAATTGTGTCATATTTATACTCATTTTAATCTTAATGATATAAGAAATACGCTTATAATTATTGTCGAATGATTTAATAAATGTTGTAAAAATTTTAATTTTATTAATCATTTTATCTGTTATTAATTCAGTGCAAGTTCATCTAAAAACCACTTAAATTATTATTAAATATTCATATTTATATTACTTTGATAAAAATGAAAATATATGTTTGAGCTCGTATAAGCATTGGATATCCATATATCTTTAGAGAATTATGAGTAGTGCCTGAAAGTAAAATAGGAAGCGGGATGTAACCGTATAAATAAATGGAAGAAATGAGATAATTTAATAATTTAATGAAAGAAGATCTTTGGAATACGACATGTAAAAAAAAATAAAGAATAAGATAATTATTTTCTGCTGGGATTCGAACTCTTGCCGCTTGAACGCAGTGCCTCCTGTCAGTAGGTTCAACAGCGTCGCCTCTGGAAACTTGAAAAATTTACGCATTGGCGTCGTCGGACGATTAGACAAAGACGCCGTTCAAAAGACAGTCGAGTGAGAGAGAAGGCAATAGGGGACAGCCAGCATAGGACTTGGACAAACGGACGCTGGGGTAACAATCGGACGCCTGCACAGTCTTTCTCTCTCGCACTCACGCGTTTCTTAAAGGATAGACGATACAGATCAGCCCCACTCCCAGTCCCCACCATGCGACAGAGGAGAAGGAGTCTCGAGCGATATATATGTTGATCGCAAAGCTGCGTGGATTCGATTCCCGATTGGGTATATAATTGTTATTTTTATATTAATCTTTTTCTTCATTTTTTTAAATTTGTATGACACTTCTAATATTATATTTGAATATAAACAAGTGTTGTAATATTTTATTCTAATCGTTAAAATTGTTTTTTAAATTATAATTGCTTTATAATAATGATTTAATAATTAATTAATAATAAATAAGTTAATAAATAAATGTATAGAATATAAAAATAATAAATAATAATAAATACATTAGATTATGGAATTATTAATCAATAAAAACTCTTTTCTTTCTAATTGTCAATAATTTTATGAAGCTCATGATTATTCTTTATAAACGTATTATAGTTAAGGGATAATAAAATTATATCACTGATTCTTTAAATCAAGTTTTAATTTAATAAATCGAGACCATGGTAATAGGGCATGTGACAAAAAAATTAATGAAAAAAATAATAACTTTTAGCTGGGATTCGAACTCTGCCGCTTGAACGCCGTGACTCCTGTCAGTAGATTCAACAGCGTCGCCTCTGTAAACATTAAAAATTCGCGCATTGGCGTCCTCGTGCGATTAAACAAAGACGCCACTCAAAATACGGTTGAGCGAGAGAGAAGGAAATAGGGGACAGCCAGCATAGGACTTGGACAAACGGACGCTGGGATATCGGCGCATGGTGGGGACGCTCTGAAACTAGTGCCTAGTGATATTCCGGACTCCATTAATGTCCGCCATTGTACCATTTGATGTAATAAAGTTTAATCTTATGAGATATAAATATTGTAAACTAAACAGGAAGCATGGAAAGGAAATACGACTTAAGAGGATCCTTTCCCGACCTAAAATGGTTCGTGTCTTAACTTAATAGAATTAAACATAAGGTCTCTTATCTTTGTCTCACCTATAAAAATCTTTTGTATCGCCATCTATATGAACTAATATCTGCTCTGTTTTATCAGCTTCGAGATAAAACAGGACTGATATTTTAGCAATTTTTTAGTATTTCGTATTTATAAAAGTATGTGCACATTTCTTCGAATTTTTAATCGAGACTAGGCTCAAACGATTCTCTAAATATGTGGCTAGCTACGAGATTTCTTCTTTTTCCAAAATACCTACTGCATTTTTTATTACAGGAAAAATTGTTAGTACAGATTTGTTTATTGTTAAATTTTTATCGATTTTCGGAAAACGAAAGAATCTCGTACCTTCCTTACACTTCATAGAGTATACCTGTCAAACCGTTCTCAAATCTGTTTATTTATAACGACATACTTTTATAAATACGTTTTTGGTCGGTACAGGACTTAGACTATAGAAATATATAGACCGAGCATATTGAACTGTGTATGGGAAGATTTGCGGAAAGGGGGGATCAGTGTAAAATCGGCTATTTCCGTAGAGATCATTCGGAAATATTCGGCAATAGATATAATGAGCCATCATTTAAATGTATTTTAACTGTATGTATGTAATAATTAAATTCTATAATTTATAAATTTGTTAACACACAAAACCTTATAATTATTATAAGGTATATATATAAATATTATATATATATATTCCTTATATTTAATATATGGTTAAATACAATTTTTAAATTACTTACATGCAAAGTGTATAAATGTGTTAAAAATAAATTATTTTAGTTTCATTTAAATAAATCTGATTATGAATCAAATGTAAATGCAAAGGAAAGAAAAGGACTAGTGGTAATACTTTTTAAGATTTTTATTGACCTTTAAAAGTTATTAACTTATTAAACTTATGTCTATGACTAATAGTACCTTTGGAACAGCACATGGTTTTAATTGTTTCTTTGCTACATTAAGAACATAGTCATCCTTCGTAAAATGAGCAGAACAAACACCTGCAGATCTTGGATATTTATAATTTAATAAATTTAATGCTGTTAACCATTTAGTTTGCCTTGCAATGTCTTTTGGAAAACTACAATAATTTATATATATATATACTTAATAATTGATAAGTACAATACACATATAACAGAAAATAAATTAACATTGAACCTATTTAAACTTAACTTACCAATGTATAGAAAATGTTTCTTTTGCAAGTTTTTCTTTTTCTAGTTGTTCAAAATTTTTTTTATTTTTTCTATTTTTACAATTTGCCACAATACAAAAACTCATTTTTTTTTCTAATATAGGAGACAATACTGAAAACAATATGTATTCTTAGCCTTTACACACACAACTTCATATAACAGATAAATGCACATCAAAAGGTTATGAATATTTCATTTGTTCAAAAAGCACCAGAATAATGCCGAATTTTTCCGAAGTGAGCCGATTTTACACTGATCCCTCTTAGCCCCTTTTCTTCCTACTCCCCTTGCCCAAAAGTTAACTTTATGCTCGGTCTATATATTTCTATAGTCTAAGGTACAGGATGCTCTTAATAAAAACAATTAAAGATGATGAGGAGGTGCCAAACTTTTCAGAGGCATCTGACGAAGAAGATGATGTAAGTTAGAAAATATTAATATTTATACATTAAGCTATATTGAATTATGAATTAAGACAGACGCTTATACTTTCCAGTATTTTTTATTAACAGTTTCAGCCAAGAAAACAGAAAAAGATAGAAAATAAAGATTTTGATAGTAACTTTAAATTTGTAAGTGATATATCAGAATATAACAAAGACACATGGAATAATTTAAGCAAATTTATTAAAAGAAAACCCACAAATAAATTTGATAATAAAATAAATAACGTACTTCAGCAACGTATTGAAGAGGTCGATAATTTTATATATGTATACATATCACTTGTTAATTAATAATTTTTAAATAAAATTATTAAATTTAATGTGTATTTCATTCACAGGATGAATCTGATGAAGATAATGTAGAAAATACGCTAAAGTGTGGTGGGAAATATGATTTTATTTCTTTATCAAAAGATGAACTTAAAAAAGGTGAAATAAATTTTTTACATACACTCATTTTAGTTGTTATTTAGATTTTAATTGTTTTTGGTTGCTTTAGATTCTTTTAAAATAAAAGGAAAAAAGGGTAAAGGAAAGAAATTCATAAAAGAAGAAAATGAGGAAAAAATGGGTTTTGAAAAATATTTCAGTACAGAACCATATGCATCATTTTATCAAATGAATTTATCACGGCCATTATTAAAGGTATATCAAATATTTAAAACATAAATAATAAGTCAACTTTTAATAAGTTTTTGTAATGTTGATTATAGGCTATTACTGATATAAATTTTATTCATCCAACACCCATACAAGCTAGCACAATACCCATAGCTTTGATGGGTAAAGATATTTGTGGCTGCGCTGCTACTGGTACTGGCAAAACTG
>JBBEEM010000082.1:0-45255 GCA_037305995.1 Sclerodermus sp. 'alternatusi'
TTAAGGCGCCGCAATACCCTTCACACATAGACACACAGACATATAGTATGTGTCGTTTATGCAGGGCATTCCTATTTTTCGAATTACGCCCTCAAAAATCAATAAAAACTTATGGGACCACTTTTAACTGACAGTTAAATAGTCACAGATGACCGCTCAACTCAGTATGGGCTGCAACAAGTTTTATTTAATAGAGAAATTAATACTTAAACTCATGATGATTTTGACAGCTTCTTTCCTAGGAAAAATGGCAGCCTTGACATGTTGAATTTTCTCATTTTTCAAGTAATACAGGCGTTCTATTCACCCAAACGGACCTGAGCGGTCACCCTGCTGCACAGCACAATACACTAAAAATTGTTTCACTAGTATTAAAAATGTTTTGAAGCCGTAAGTCGAAAAATACGATTCGACGTGTCACAATGAAGCACTTCACCAAATATCTAGTGAAAGTTACTAAGAATTAGTTGTATGATTTTTCCGCAGATGGCACTGTTTTTCGTCTCTCTTACCGACCATTTGAAACAGTAGGAGAGGCACTGGTGACTGCTTGGAGGGGAGCGAAATCTATTTTTAGCACAAAGCCAAGCATCGCTTTCGGATTGTAAGAAATGAATTTCTTTTCGGGATTCTATTAGCGAACGATAATCGAATGTATGGTTTTAGGATGTCATGTTCCAAAAATTTAAGACGTTGTTAATGGGGCGATTCTAAGACGAATTTTCAAGAATCATTTTTCGATCTGAAATTTAGTTTATAAGATATTTAAAAATAAAGATTTCATTAGTTAGACAAGGACAGACCGATATAAGAGAGAGAGAGAGAGAGAGAGAGAGAGAGAGTATGACGTTATGTTCAACTAATTGTTTTTATATACAGGGTGTAACAATGATCTGCTTCGAAATTTTAAGGGATTATAGAGTAAATTATTCTAAGACGATTTTTCAAGTATCACATTTTAATCTAAAGCTTAGTTTTTGAGATATCTAATGATAAAGGTACTATTAGTAAAACAGAGACACTCAATTGATTGAAGTGAGATAACACCATTCTGTCTCATTTGAATTATCTATCTTTCTCTGTTTAACTAATAATACCTTTATCATTAGATATCTCAAAAACTAAGCTTCAGATTAAAATATGGTACTTGAAAAATCGTCTTAGAAAAATTTCCTCTACAACTCCTTAAAATTTCGATGGACATTATTATTATTATTATGGTAAAACTCTAAAAAATAAGACAGACAAATTTTTATATTTATTTATTATTTTTTATTATTAATTATATAATATAAATATATTTTTATTAATTTTTCCCCGTCCTGTTCCACGCCCACGCCCACGCCCACGCCCACGACCGCGCCCACAGCCGCGTCCACGGCCTCGACTACGTCCCCGGTTGACATTCTAAAACAAATATTATTATTATAAAAACCTTAAACTACCAAATTGTTAAATAAAGATATCAAATTTAATTTATATTTTAATTTACCAAAATGAATGGCAGTGCCGGTGGAGGCGCCGGCAATTCCATTGGTGGAATCCCCAATATTGATAGTAGATCTGAAAAATAATTTCATTAATTAATATTAATAATTTTAACTGTTCAAGGTATTTCAAGAAGATACGGCGTAACTTTTTCAAGTTTGTAAAAGGGGTGATTGAAGGACGATATTTCATATACCGCATTTTGATCTGCAGCTTACTTTCCGAGATATTCAATGTTAAAGGTGTTATAACGCCACTATGTCTCACTTCAACTATCTGTCTCTAATTAATGTCACCTTTACCATTGAATATCTCAAAAACTAAGTTGCAAATTAAAATGTGGTAAATGAACGTATGAGTAAAAAAAAATAAAAAGCAAACACTTACTGGGGGGAGGAAATGTTGCGGTTGTTGCCGTTGTTGCTGCTGTTGCTGCTGTTGCTGCTGTTGCTGCTGTTCGCAGCTTTCAAATGGACGCCAAATGTCTGTTAAACAAATAAATTATATTAATTATAAATATAACATTTAATGTAAAACACATAACTATTCCACTATGTTCAATTAATAATAAATAAAATCACATTTATATGTAAGTTTGCATTATTATACATAACACTTACTTCGATCCATTATTGAATATTATAATTCAGAGCTAAAAACTATTCGCGCAGGAACTACTCAGAACAGTAAGTGAAACAAATGCCATGAGATAGATCAACGGATTTGTAAACGCAACACTGTATGCCCCCCCCCTCTTTTCCAACAGCGAAACTTGATATGATGCAAAAACTACAATAAAGAATTGCCAGTGTGTTTTAGCAAGGCTCCAAGAAGTTGTTTTTGTTTTCGGTGCTAACTGATTTGCAACTCCAACTTTTTCTTTTATTTTTATATATAATTAATTTATATATATATATAAAGAAAAATTATTTATATTTTATATTTGACTTTTAATTTATTTATTGACATTTATTTAAAAATTATTGACTCATTTAAAATATGGAAAACTCCGAAAGTAGTGAAGTGTGTGTAAATAATAAAGAACAGAAAATTAAGAACAATCCTAATCAAAATAAAGACAGATATCCATCCCAAAAGAGATTAAGCAAATCTAAGACATATAAAGAAAGGTAAGTTTTTGAAAAATAATAATTATAATATAAAATAATAATATATCAATTTTTGTCTTCTGTTGTTTGCATCGGTTTACCGTCGGACTCTTTCATTCGTGCCTCTATATAATATATAATTTAATAATATATAATTAATATTTAAGATTTATTATATAATTAATTATATAAGATTAATATATAAATTAATAATTTAAATTTTTTTTATTAATAAATTTAACACTGTAAAGCAATTATAAATCTTCTAATAACTGATGGCATTGTAGAGAACTTGTTAACACTTTACTGACGGAAAGACATTTCATTCCATTGCTTTCTTAAATTTTTAAATATATTCCTTAAATTATAAAACATATTAAATAATTCTTATAATATTAATTTAATGGTATTATATTATTTATTTATTCTGTTCAGTTGCTTAGTTTTGCCGTCGGAATGTTTCTTATTCTGACGCTCCAATTCTTTTTTTTTATTTATTATTATAAAGTTAATCTTACAATATAAACTAAGAAACCAGGTATTTAATAAATCATACATTAGTAAATAAATTTAAATTTTAACAATTTTTTTGAATATATAAATAATTAATACAGGGTGTCCAGAAATAAACGCACTTCCTGTTAAGGGGTGATTCCTGACACTAAACTAAGTCGAAAAGTCCTTAGCCACTTTTCAATCCGGAGCTTAGTTTTCAAGATATTCAATAATAAATATACCATTAGTTAGACAGAGACACTCTGATAGTTGAAGCGAGACAGAGAGGTGCCACCTCACTTCAACTATCGGAGTATCTCTGTCTAACTAGTGGCACCTTTACCATTGAATATCTCGAAAATAAAGCTTCAAAAACAAAAAATGCCAAGAGGAAAAAGTTTTTAGAATAGCGTCAGGAATCACCCCTCAAAAAATGTCTTCTTTCTTTCCGGACACCTTGTATATACAGGGTATTTCAGTAAGGTACGACCAAATTTTAAATGGTCGTGAAGGGAAAAATTCTAAGACGATTTTTTATTTTCATAATTTTGATTGGAAGCTTAAATTTTAAGATATTTAATGATAAAGGTACTATTAATTAAACAAAGACACTCAATTTTTTAAAGCGAGATAATGCTATTCTGTTGCGCTTCAACTACCTATCTGTCTCTGTCTAACTAATAGTATCTTTATCATTAAATATTTCGAAAACTAAGTTTCAGATATTAATGATAAATTTGCCATTAGTTAGACAGAGACGCTTCGATAGTTCAAGTGAAATGGTGCCACTCTTTCTCGCTTGAACTATCGGAGCGTCTCTGTCTAACTAATGGCAAATTTATCATTGAATATTTCAGAAATGAAGCTTTAAAATAAAAAAATGCCAAGAGAAAAAAGTTCTTAGATTTGGAATTAGAATTAGAATATGAATCACACCTCAAATAATGTCTGCTTTTTTTTGCTTTTTTCCATGGTATATAATAATTTTGTTTAGTTGATTTTTTAAATTTGTTAGGATAAATTTTAAAGGTAAGTTTTTTTTTTGTAGAAGAAAAAGGTTGCTTGAAAAGAAGAAAGCGAAAATATTAGAAAAAGAAATCGTTAGAAAAAAGGACAAAACCAAAGACAGAACGGAAGAAGAAAACGAAGAAAGAGAAGAGCATCTTATAGATGAAGAGGAAAGTGAAGGAAGAGAAAGATTTTTATTAAATAATGAAGAAAGAGAAGAATATGTATGCGAGGAAGAAAACGAAGAAAACGAAGAAAGAGAAGAAGAAATTCAGACTTCAAAAGAAATAGAACAGCAAACCAATAGAGTAGATCCTCAACCAGGTTGCTCACATTGGAAAAGTACAGAAGACGTTAATTATTATAATGAAGAAACGTCTTCTGGAAAAAGTATTGAAGAAGAAATTGGCAATGCCGATGCATTTCGAATTAAAGAAAGTACAATAGAAGGAAGACAAATTGTCAATATTAATCATGTATTTAGAGAAATGCATCGAATATTTGATGAGCATGCCAAAGGAATCGAGTGTCCACTTCGCGATCTTGTTTTAATTGGATCGCAGCAAGTAGGACTAAAAACGAAATTTACCATGCAATGCCGGATGTGTAACATGAAGGGCTCATTCTGGAGTGAACCTTCAAACAATAACCAGCTCGATATTAATACATCTGCTGTGGCTGGAAGCATTGCAACAGGAATTGGGTACTCCCAATTGCAAGAGTTATTGGCCTCCATGGATATATCATGTATGTCAGGAAAAACATACATGAAATATCAGAATATTATTGGAGAAGCCTTTAAAGAATCAGCTGAAGAAGAAATGAAAAAGGCTGCAGCTGAAGAAAAAGAACTAGCAATCAAGAGGGGAGATGTAATTGATGGCATACCCCACATTCCTGTTATAGCTGATGGAAGTTGGATGAAGAGATCGTACAGAACAGGAAAATACGATTCTCTATCTGGCGTTGGTGCTATTGTGGGATATCATACCCAAAAAGTGTTGCATATTGCAGTGAAAAATAAATACTGCATAATCTGCGATAGAGCAGAAAAAACTAAAACAGAAGCAAAAAAGCATAAATGCTTTAAAAACTGGAATAGAAATGCAAGTTCCACAGGAATGGAGGCAGAGGCAATAAAAAATGGTTTTGAGACAAGCCTGGAAAATCATGGCTTAATATATTCCACTTTAATTGCTGACGGCGATAGTAGCGTATATAAGAAAATTTTGGACACAAATCCATACACGCAAATGACCGTCAAGAAAGTGGAATGCACAAACCATTTATTAAGAAATTTGTGCAATAAATTGAAAGAGGCCTCAAAAATAAAAGGTCGTTTGGGAAAGTGGCGATCTATAATTGAAGGATCAATTACTAAAATAAGAAACGCTATTCAGAAAGCGATAGAATTTAGATCGCAAGAAGAAGGGTCCACTAGCTGCAAAGCATCAAAATTGAAGAAAGATATCGTAAATATACCAAATCACATTTTTGGTAATCATCAAAACTGTCAAGAAATGAAGCACATATGTGATGGAAGACCAAAGGCTGGAGAAGAAAATATGATACCAGCTTTAGAAGCACTTGGTGCTTTAGAAAAAATAGAAGAAGCCATAAGAAAATTAAGCTATTATGCAGATAGCTTAATTTATAATATTAACAACAATGCTGTAGAAAGATACAACAGCATTGTTTGTAAATTTATTGGCGGCAAAAGGATCAACTTCGGTGTCGGAGGATCCTATGAAATAAGGGCATACGGTTCAGTAGTGCAATACAATACTCAATCTGTATTGAGCACTTTAAGTAATACATTTGAAAAAGAACCATGCCAAGAAATAAAAAATTTGGAAAAAAGAAAGAAAAGAAGGAATGACCAAAAAGTTGAATACAGAATAAACGCTAAACGACTAAAAGAAGATGGCATAAAAGAAAAAAAAAGGAACAGATGCTGAATATGGACCAAATTCCCAACGACCAGATCTGACTGAGATTCAATATGAGCAGGAAAAAAAAGCTCACTTTGCTCTGTTAAAGAAATGGCACGATAATCGTGCTGAAATTGAACGACAAACAATAGAGCAAGCCAAATGTGAAAGATGGCTGTTAATAAGGAAAAAAATATTAACAGCATCTAACTTTGGTAAAGTTTGTCGTTTGCGAGAAAGCACTTTATGCCAAAATACAGTGAAATCTATACTGTATTCCAGACCACTGAACATACCAGCCATTCAACACGGAGTTGAATGTGAAGAAAAAGCAAGAAAGGAATTAGAAGAAGGATTAAAAATGAAAATACAAAAATGTGGAATCTTTCTGGACGAAGAAGTTCCCTACCTTGGAGCATCCCCTGATGGACTAATTGAAGAAGACGGTTTGGTGGAAATCAAGTGCCCATACACAGCGAGGAACGTGACACCTGATGAAGCAATTCAACAAAAGATAGGAAGACTGCACACCATTTTCAAGGATCCAAAGGGAGAGGAGATAAATATCAACCACGAGTACTACTACCAAGTACAAGGTCAGTTACATATAACGAAAAGAATTTATTGCCTTTTCGTCCTATGGACTTTAAAGGCAATAAAAGTTATTCAAATAAATAGAGATGATAATTTCTGGAAGCAAAATATGGAACCATATTTAATAAGATTTTATGAAAATTGTTTGCTTCCAGAAATTATTGATAGTAGATATATTAGAAATATGCCTATTCGAGAACCAGAATATATATTAAAATCACGTGGTCTCGAAAAGGATAAAAAATGAAATTGAAATTGTGCATGCTATTTATTGAAATAAGAAAAAGAAATGCATGAAATTTGTAGTTTAAAAATAATGAAATGAACAGTCTTCTCCATTGGAATGTATATATACTTAAGAATGTTTTCTTAAATACATGACATTCTCTTAATATTATCATGTAGCATAAGACACTACCGATAAACATAAAATTAATTATGAATAAATAATATACATTTCAGAATTATAAGTTAAAATTTTTAATCTAAAGATCGGTAGTGTCATTTCTTTCCCAATGGAGACTGTTCATTAAGAAATATGCTTTCAAAATAAGCATGAAAATATTGGTACAGTATAGAAGTGGCAACTAATTGCAACAATCATTTATCAATATAAAAAAAATTATCAATTGTGCCCAGAAGTATTATTTATGGTATATTTTAATTTAAATCAATTTTCTTAGAATAATTAAAACTTATTTAATTTTATAAAAAAAGAATTTATTCAGGCAATTAAATTTTTTTAATTCATAGTCATGTAACCTTAGTGGACAAATGGGATAAATATTATCTGCCTTACAAACGTATTACAGCAAAGAGTAAAAATAATGACTATGATTAAGAACATTTAATTACATATAAATTTTAAATACCATAAATGTATACACGGAAATTAAAATTAAAAAATTTTCAGTCAAATACTGATAAAATGAGTTCTGTTGCACATTAATTAGCCATTTCTATATAAGAAAATAAATGAAAGAATGCAAAACAAAATAATTATTTATTTATTAAAAATGAATAAAGTGAAGAAAGATATAAAGAAAGAAAGAAATAAAGAAAGAAAGAAGAAAAGGAATAAAGAAAGAAAGAAAGACAAAATATCAAAAATATTATTCTAATATGAATAATATAATACTAATATAATAATATAATGTACCAAAATATAATAGTCTGAAATATAGCAGACATTGTAATACGTTTGTAAGTCAGGTAAAATTATCTCATTTTTCCACTAAGGTTACAATAATTCTATAAGTAATTGATATTAAAACAGAGAAGTTTGTAAAATTAAGCAACATAAAGCTAATATATGCATTTTGCTCTACAACAAATTGTATTTATTACATTTTGATTTTGTTAATTCTTATATTGATCAGAAACTTCTCTGTTCGTAGTTTAATATCATTATTGTGCATGAGTTGTGCATGAGTGTGTGAATGTAAGAATTAAAAGCTGAGTGCATGAGTAGGGAGTGATTTAAAACAATGCTAGGTAAGGCATATATTTTAAACTATTAAAATGGAGCATGTGGGGCTTAACAAGAAGATGTGCTGGCTGCAGAAGGATGACAGGATTCACTACAACAAATGGATGCATCCCACTGGTGTGACTATTAACAGAAACGAAGAATTTTCAAGGACTTCAGGATCATAGGATGACTATTGAAGAATTAACATAAAGAAAAGAAAAGGTAAAGAAAAAATAATATTAATCATAGAAAATACTTTTGTTCATTTTTTTTATTATTATTAATCATAATGAATATTTATGCTGCTTCAGGACTTGATAATTCTGTCCCGGATCCAGTGCCGTCGAGCGAAGAAGTCCCGGTTCTACTTCCGGTCAATGGAAGAGTCCCGAATTTAATGCCAGTGTAGTGGAAATTGAAAAGTGTAAGTTAAAAAAAAATTAAAGTTTTTATCACAATATGTCATTTTGTTTATTTCTTTTTATTTATTACTAATTGTTATGTACATTTTTAGTTTTTCAGCCATCCTAAATCATGTGCCAGTCAAACGGAGGAGCCCCGGTTCCCAAAGGCTTGCGGTGTGGAATTTTGAGAGAATAAAATACAAAAAAGTAAGTTAAGAAATAATTATATTTATGACTGCAGTTATATTTGTTTATTTTTTCTATTATTATTAATCATAATGCATATTTATACTGTTTCAGAACTTGACATTCTTAACCGAGTTGAGGAGTCCAGGTTCTTCTACCAATAAACGGAGCAGTCCCGATTCTTTCTTCGGACGTGAGGAAGAATTTTTATAATAATAATAATAATAATACTAATAATTATAAACATATTTAAAAATACAATGAGAATCATTGTATTTGTGATTTATTTTATTAAATAAAAGTTTTTTTAAATAAATTGTTTATTTATTTATTTCACCTAAATTCTCTTTTAATGTTATAAACAAAAATTATATATTACAGGTTTCATATTATTAATCTTGTGAGTTAATAATTACAACATTTCTTTTATTTTTCAATGTACAACAAATTCATTAAACGTACAGAGTTCAATGTAATCGGCTCATATTTCAAAACATACACCTTCTTCTTTGCTGGAAACTCGGAGTGGGGATTATCCTCTTTTAATTTCTCCTTCCCCTACAAGTTGTAGAAATCAGCACCTACGATATCGGCCTTTTGAGATTACCATAAAATACGTTTACCGACATAATGTTACTAGAGACACTTAATTCCTAAAAGTTACACAAGTGGCGCTTCGATCAACTCCGAAAAGTCTCAGGGGTATTGCGGCGCCTTAAATCGAGAATTATCAGCCATATTGATAAGCTACATCTGTGCTGCCACTAACGTTAGATTAACACATTATAAACGGGGCGGGTATGTAAAGGGTGTAACAATGATGCTAGGAGAAATTTTAAGAGGCTGTATTGGGAGTGATTCTAAGACGATTTTTCATTTACCACATTTTAATCTGAAGCTAGTTTTTGAGATATTTAATGATACACGTACTATTACTTAGACAGAGACGGATAAATAGTTGAAGTGAGACAGAATAGTGTTATCTCACTCTCATATTTTGAGAGTTGATTTCTGATGCAATTTTAAAAACTTTTAATTTTAAGAATTTTTAATTTTAGTTGATAAAGAATTATAAGCGAATCTGTGATTAATTATTTGAAACAAGTATCACATATTAGTTTTTGTTTAATTTTGCCACAATGAACCCGGCAATGTATGCAATAACATGTTCTGAGTATGGAGTTTATTTCCAAACTGTTTTAATATAATTATGATATTCTATTGTTGGATTTAAAAAAGACACATTTTCTACAATATTGCTTGAATTTTTATAATTTCATGGAAAAAAAAGAACAATATTCCATCAGCCAAAGAATTGGACTTATTATTTAAATTTATTCCATGCATATTAACAGTCTTTTATAAGCAATTTCAAGTTGTTTATTATTGGGATTATTGTTGAAGTCCCCTCTACTCTAATTCAACTAAAAAACGTTTCTAAGAATTGCTATGGTAATTTAATACTTCATAAATAAAGTTCATAAATATTCAAAAAATTTATAATTTGTAACGTACCATTCTTATGCCCGTTGAGCCGATGCGCCGTAGCGCAGTGATCAGTTAGCGCTAAGTGAGCGAATAAGTTTTTGCCGAACGATTCTATCCCGCTGCATAAAGGAGTAAATCAAAACAATGCATAAAATAGTTATGCTACTGAGCCTAGACGATGGGTTAAATTTAAATGTGCTAAATACAACACATAGTAACAGCTCATAGTTATTATGTTCCGTCATGTTAACTTACAACAAGTTGAGTAAAGTGAGCGGAAAAATTTTCGGCTACATAAAATGGCGTCCGCTCAGTAGCCGCTCACTTAGCGCTTTTACTGAGCGGTAGCGTTCAGCAGAAAATTTTACAAAAGTTTCGCAACTGTTGAGTCTGCTGAACGCACCCATTAACGTCCTCACTGTCACTTGGTCCGCATAGTGGGGGTAGCATCGTTCCCCTATTCTGCATGAAATGCTCACTCTCGCTTGGCTCAAGTATAAAGTACTTTCATTTCAATTGTATGAAAAGTATGAAAACAATAGAAAGTACAAGAAAAACAGGATTAATTTTTCATGCTTGAAAACTTTCTCCTACCCAGTATTCTTCTCTCTTGTCTCTTTCTGTTGTTGTCTTTCAGTTTGTAGTGTGGGTTGACTTAGGTTCTAGTAATAACCATTTTTAAGTACCTCTGAGTGTGTATATGCGTGTGAAGAAATTGTCAGTAGTGTAACAATAGGCAAAATGAGAAAATGTTAGTTGACATTTCTTTCATAAAATTTTGTCTTAATAAGCCTCCTTTAGTCGATTTCTCTTCTTTATGTCTGTTGCAAGGTCATATTTTTCTCCGAGGATTATAACCATAAATCTATATTTTATCTTCAGTTATAACTGAAAGTACTTTTGTATGAATTGTCCTTTTTAAAGGATAATTGTGTTTGAGACCAAGTTGGAATTTTGTTTCCTTTAACCATTTGAGTTTCAAACAGCGCTACGGTGTTGCTCAGATTTATTATCGAAAATTCCCAACACATTTGAAGGGTATAATCAATTAATGTACCCACAGTCTGTTGGGCATGTTTAATTTTACTAATACACGTAGAGTGGAGTCCATTTCTACACGGACTACTTTGACGCGGGTTTTCGACGCGACATTTTTCGACATTTCATATTGAAATTAGAATAGGAAAATGAGGTTCTAAGTAGTTAACACCTGGTGATGTGTGTTGTCAATTCGTCGAAAATACGCCTGTCAAAGTGGTCCGTGTCGAAGCGAGTCTCTCTCCACACGTATATCTCATAGCTTCTTTTTTTAATATAAATAATACAACTAACACATTATGTTATTTGCATTATTTACATTGTTGAGTTACATCATTTGTATGAGCATCTCTTCGCTTTCTTCGCAACCAATTAAGACAAATGTTTTATCGCATTATTCGGCATTTTTCAACAATATATTTCCAATGAACTTTGAGACTCAAACATTTCATTCAAAAATATCTTTTACTATTTAAAGTTAACAATCTATTTGATATTGCAATAATATGCGTCGAAAGAGTTTTCCTATCTATCGATTCGTTCCCTGATTTTTATGAAAAGTTTGACAAACTGTAATTTTCGCTATCTTAAAAAATTACAAAAACACTTATAACGCGCAGATTTGCTTTTTATAGACTATTTTGAAATAAACGCATGGATTTTAATGTGATTATTCCTGATGTAAAATCAAATTGAAATGTCCTGGTACCACTTTTCGATCCAGAGCTTGGTTTTTGAGATAGTGCATTGAAGTATTATTTTATCTCACTTCACACAACTATCTACCTGACTCTGTCTGACTAGTAGTATTAACTATTATAATAACTATTTAATTAGTAGTATTAGTTAATACTACCAGTTATATTTATACAGCACGTCCGGAAAAAAAGGAGACATTTTTTGAGGGGTAGTTCCTGACGCTATTCCAAGAACTTTTTTCTCTTGACATTTTTTGATGTAAAGCTTCATTTTCGAGATATTCAACGATAAACATGCTATTAGTTAGACAGAAACACTCCGATACTTGAAGCGAAACAGAGTGGCCCCATCTCACTTCATTATCGGAGAGTCTCTGTCTAACTAATGGTATCTTTATCATTGAATATCTTGAAAATAAAAATAAAAATAGCCTCAGGAACCACCCCCTTTAAGGAATTGCGGGCGTTTTGTAACTTTCTGTATAACCTTAACAAAGTATGAAAAATTAATGTCTTGTCTCAATAAACTATTTTTTATTATACTTAGCGGTGATAAATTCGTGTATGCGACAACAAGCATTTCAAATGCACACGATGCTGTCTTCCTCTGCTGAGATATCTTAAAATTTACTAAAATACATTCTCCTTGCTTCTCATGGGATTTTGCAGCGTATTGGCAATTGGTCATTTAACTTCATGTTCTCTTCAGTTTTAGACTTTTAAATTCTGGCAACTTATCTGTAATAGATTAACTAGAAAGTAAGTAAGTCAATTTTCTTAATTTTAATTTTTTTAAATCAAATGTTTTTTACCAGCCTAGAGCTTGGAGTTTGAGATACTCGATAATAAAGATACTGCTGGTTAGACAGAAACAGATAGATAATAACTTCAGTAACAATACTAATAAGCAATGAGTACTTATTCATCGAAAACTTATTAAGTAAAATTGTGAAAATTATTAATTATCATAGATTATTCACAATGAGCTTATTTCAGAATATGAAATTATTAGAATACAGGGTGTTTCAGTGAGATACGGCCAAATCTTAAGGGGTTGTAAAGGAAGTGATCCTAAGATGAATTTTCATTTACCACATTTTGATATGAAAGATTAGTTTTCGAGATATTTAATGATAAAGATACTATTAGACGGAGACAGATAAACTGGTCAAAACTAAAATCGCAACACTTTTTATGGTCATGTTATGACCATTTTCAAACTGCTGTAACTTTCTTAAAAATTATAATAGGACAAAATTAAAAATAGCGTTATCAAGGATAAATCTTCCTCTTTAATGGCTGATTAGTTCAAATTTTCATATATCAACTTTGGAAACTTTCTAATCCCGTAGGTAGGGGTATGTTTCATGTTAAGTCAGTTGTGAAGTTTAGAGAAACGTACATAGGCTAAAACCAAATTTTAGCTATAATTATCAATACTCTCTTAAAGTTTAATCCTTTATGATGAAATTAAAAAAAAGTTTGTCAGCCTACGACTTTTCTTTATTAAATTATAACACTTTAAGTTAAAAACTGTTTTCATGCAATCCATCTGTCTCTGTCTAATTAATAGCATCTTTAGTTTTAAATATCTCGAAAACTAAACCTTAGATAGATAAATGATACTGAACTTTTTATTACGATTTACTTTCAAGTGTACTCTGAAAAAGTATAGCAATTTGCAGCACCTTGTAAATCCCGCTCTTTTTTGATGACCCTAAACCAGACTTGCCAGATGGACTATTCTGGCGAATGCGCAGTATGACTTTTTCTGGTTTCTCCTCCTACTAACTCAGAAGGCAGTATCGGCTGCGTTAATCAAAGTGCCCTATATATTCTTAGAATATATTGTTACGAGTTCGGGTATGGGTGTGAAGTATGGATGAATGACAATGTCAGACAGTTTGCTTGGTGTGATGGTAACCATTTAAATAACTTGTAAGTTACCATGTGTTGTTGATTTAGAGAACTTGGCGGCAGAGCTGCTTTTAATCGTGTTCCGAACTGACGTGTTTATAGCAGACTCTTTAAATCTCTCTAATTGTATAAAGCTTATATTTTGCATTTTCTAGTTCTTGCTTCTTGTTTAGTTAATATTTGTGTTTCTTGTTGTTTATTAATTAGTTAATTAATAAACAGTTTTAGTTCCTTTTATTAACTTGGTGTTATTATTTGAAACCGCGCGCGGCTCGTAACAATATATATATATACACACTTGGCATACGCTGGAAAATTTATAGTTATATTCAAACTGTTAAATCAGCTGATATAAAATAATAACATATACAGTTAAATATACAAAATTTTATTTTTTATTATTAATATTTATAATAAATAATTTATTAAAATATTTTTTAATAAATTACTTTTACAACATACATACTGTTGGAAATTTAATATATTTAGTAATAATTTCTTTTATCAATAATATAAATCTTTTTTCTAAAAAATTTTATATTTTCATTTAAAATCTTAAGATCATACACAAAATATAAAATTCAAACAATTTTTTATTGCTACTGGGCGACTGGTTTCTCTTGCGACGACCCTAATATGGTGGGGATTGAAATAAGTGAAAGTCATACTGCGCATGCGCTAGAATAGTCCATCTGGAAAGTCTGCCCTAAACAAATATTCTGACGAACTGCTAACGCTCTTTTGAAAAAACATCTTCTACATAATCTTGTTGAAATAAAGTATCTTGTGATAATAACGCACAAACAATTTGACTTTATAATAGTGAATAATTTTATTATAATTAAAAACTTTAAATAATTTCTACAACTTTTTAAAAATGGTTAATATAGAGTTAAAATACAGGATGTTTCTAAATAAATGCATCCTCAGTTAAACGGTAATTCATAGCACTAAAGTAAGTCAAAAAGTTCTGAATAATTTTTCGTTTCGAAGCTTAGTTTTCACAATATTTCAAAATAGAGTAGTGCTATCTCACTTCTACTATCTGCCTATCTTTGAAAAGAGTGTATGAGCAAGGTCAAAGAAAACCTAGCAGGTCTAAAGAAAAGGTAGGCTAACATAATAGTGAAAGGTAGGTTTGCTATACCCCATCTACTCATAAACTTACCTTCTTTATATAAGAGAACATTTTCCAGTTTTGGTCATTTCTTGAAATCTGCCACGAGGTTCACAACATACAATTTTGATAAATCTCATTGACAAAATGCAACGCAGTAAGACGGAAATTATTAATAACATGATGAATGTATTGGAGATAGTCGCTCATAATACAGAATGGGTAAGTTCATCACGAATTATTTGTATAGTCGGCAAAAAAATTATTGAAATTTCTAATAATTTATGTCTTGGCTTTCAGGCGTGTAATGTTCTTGCCTCCTTTGATCAAATGAACCTATCACCTCAGCTGATTATAACATGTAATTTAATGAGCTTCATTCAACCCTACACTGAAATTAACTCAGAATTAGGACGAGCTGCAATTGATCTAAAGCATTCCTGGTTCAGAATAATGATTACCGAACCAATAAGGTTACAAGAGCCAATATGGATTCCAAATGAAGATAGTGATAATGATGATGATGATGACATCTCAAGTGTAAGCGATGCATCTAGTGGTTATCACAGCGATTCGAGTATATCTAGTGTGCTAAGATCATCTGAAAGTTCTGAAGAATTCAGTGACTTAAATGACAGTGGTTACGATGTTATTACTTGATTTACTGTAGTGAAGTAGTTGAATATTTTTAAAATAAACATTATACAGGGTGTAACAAAACTTTATTAGTAACAAGTAGTTTGTTAATGAGTGAAATATCCTAAACGAAATTTAAACTATTTATTTTTTAAGTGACTTAAGTCTTTATTCTTTTTGTAAGAGGTTTTATAATTTGTTTTCAATTCATTCAGAAATATGAATTTTATATGAAATATGTATTCTCACAGGTGACTTATGTAAATTTGATCAAGTTAGTACATATTTTCTGAGTAATAGATTAACTTATATTACTTGTAGTAAGTCTGATTTGTGGAAAACATTAAGTTTCATTTGTCTAAAATTAAATTTTACTTGAAATTATTTGATGCTAATTTTGTTTATAATTCATTTATAAAGTAGTGTTTATTGTTAATGTATTAAAAGTATTTAATACATATTTAAACAATTTTTTGATATGTTTATTATTTGTGTGAACCTAATGTTAAAAATTAGATGATAATACTAAATACTAAATATTAGTGATAATATAAGCTTTGTTTTTGTTTTGCTACATGTATTTCTTTTAACACAAGTTTATTTAATACAATTTCCATGTAATACTAGAAAAAATTTGTGTTAAAAAGTTACCTCTGTTCTTCTTTTCATTATTTATATTTACTGTGTGAGAGTGTTTTATAAGTATGATTTTAAGTAATGTGTTAAATGTACGTAATTTTGACATTTTTAATAATTAATATGTTTTTAAAATGATGTATTTTGCTATATGATATATACAGAAAGTTTATAACGCATTAACTGTATCATATTCCTGGATTGTTTAGAGTGAATCTATCATCTTGAAATAAACATGTTAATATCATCTTTTCAATTTTCATATCCCTTTAAGGTAAATTAAACCAATAAGACATTTACCACTTTTCTCAGTCTAGAGTTTGGTTTTTAAGGTATTTAACAATAAAAACATACAATGAACAAAGAGTAAAATAAGAAAACGTCAAAAACAATAATTGAAAAATAATAGTTGAAATAAGAATACGCCACATTATCTTTTGTCTGTCTCCTTTCAACTATCTGTCTAACTGATAGTATCTTTATTATTGAATATCTTGTAGTTTTGGTGTTCAAGGTTTATTTGGTAAAAGTTTGGTAAAATCTTATAGAAACTACCAAAATAACCCTTGAAAAATAAGATTGTTGATTATTCGTTTTGTGTGTGTTAGTAATGATAATTCTCAATATCACACACTACTTTGAAGAACTGAAGAAATAAATTATTCATGCCCCTCAAGTAGAGTGCATTAACTTAGCAATTAGTGATAATTTAGAGATATATTAATTACATATATTCCAAAGGCATTAAAAACTTTGTTTTATCATTTTATTTATTTAATCATTTTTCTCATCGAATTGTCATAAGAATATAACTAGAACATTTCT
The DNA here is from genome assembly GCA_037305995.1 of Sclerodermus sp. 'alternatusi'. Lineage (NCBI taxonomy): Eukaryota > Metazoa > Arthropoda > Insecta > Hymenoptera > Bethylidae > Sclerodermus > Sclerodermus sp. 'alternatusi'. Next base: position 17,042 of record JBBEEM010000082.1, read on the forward strand.
GACATCTTCCTGATAAAAATAACATCAAAAACAGATATGATAGAATAATATTGGTAAATCACATGCGTGATAAGATTTTTACTTTAATAATTAACTTAGATTGACAGATGACTACAAATTATCCTATCATATCCATGTTTGGTTTCATTTTTATCAGGAAGCATTCTGGTAATACTCTGATGATAATCCAATAAGAAAAACTAGTTTATTAAAATTAAAAATTATTAAGATACCACAGTACATTCAAATGCTTAAATTAATTTTGTAATTTGAAATCAATGTTTGTACACACATATTATATTACATTGATATCATATTTTACTATTATTTACAATACAGGATGTAACAATGACATATTTCAAAAATTGATGAGGTGTAGGCATAGTAATTCCAGAATGATTTTTCATGTATTACTTTTCTATATGATAATTATTGTAATTATTGTAACAAAACAGTAAAAATATATTATTCGATATATAGAAGAATAAAATATTTTTTTTTACAGCTTCAACATATGAAGCTTGACGAAGATCATTGCATAATAAAAGACTTTCAAAAAATACAACACTATAGTGATAGGTGTCAAATAAAAAAACAAAAAGTTATGTATGGTGAAATAATCAATCAATCCAAATATCTGGCAAAATCATCATGGACAATCTTGAGCCTGCATAAAGATTTTAAGGCAATGCACTTTCGTGAATACGTAATAAATTTACAAAACTCTGGTAAGTACTTTATTAAATAATCTTCATTTTCCTTATTCTATTTATTTTTAAAACTTTTACTCTTTTGAGAGAAAACCTGAAGGACGATTTTAGTTAACTCATTGATCCTTTTTCGCTGAACAAATTATACAACTTGCTAAACTTAACTGTTTGATCATTTCTTTTAGCTAAAACTATTGGAATGGTAATAGATGATACTAGACTTCCATTTAAGTTTTTAAATGCTAAGTGTAAGCACTTACACGAGAATATTTCCAAATTCTTCAAAAAAATGAAGGAAATCGGCCTTGTATTGATGGTCGTAATTCTCCCAAAACATCCAAATGTTTACAGTAAGTACATAGAGTGTGTTCATACAAACTAGTACCCAAGCTTAAAACAGTAAATTTCTCCATTAAACCAAAATGAACACTTCCTTTGGTTTCTTGTCATATATGTCAATAAAATGATATATAATAATAGAATATGCCATTTTTAGGTATTATAAACAAAGTGGCAAAATATGAAGTAGGAATATTAACTCTATATGTTCATACTAAAGATGTAACTGAGATTCTTGAAGACACTATTAGAAATTTGCTTTTGAAGATCAAGTCAAAGCTAACTGGTAATCATCATACCTTGGTTTCATTTGAAAAGTAATAACCAATAATTTATTTTAGTCTCTTAATATCTATCTGAAAATTTTGTTACCATTATTCAACCTGGACCTTTATATTCGGGATATGGATAAAGAAAATACTACTACATAAAGGTGAACAAATCTGTTTGTTACTATTTAAGCTATATTATCTTTATCACTAAATATCTTGAAAGCTCCCAATTAAAAAATAATAAATGACACCTCAACTTGGTTTATTTTTAACATTTAACCCCTTTGAAGGAAATATGGCAGTTTTATAAAACCCTATGCATGAGAGGGTATTTGTAATAGGAATAATATCCATTAAAAATATAACATACATTATAATTTCCATGTACAACCAAACTTTAATGAGCTATAGAAAGGACGATTCTAAGATGACTTTTCACTTATTACTTTTTAATCTGAAGCTTAGTTTAGAAGATATTCAAAATTTTGTGTACTATTAGTTAAACAGAAACAGTTAGTTGATTGAAAGAAGACAGAATTATATTATGTCACTTCAAAAAGCTAACTGTATTTGATTAGCTAATAGTGTCTACTATTAAATATCTGTAAAACTTGAGCTTCAGATGGAAAAATAGTCAAGGAAAAATGAGCTTAAAATCATCTCTTTTAAAATACCTTCAAATCTTGTCGTACCTCATTGAGGAATTCTATGTATTAAATTATAATATAATGTAATGGATTCCATTAAAAAACCTTTTGAGATAAAGCAATTCATTAAAAAAAAACATTCTATTTACATACAGGCCTTGTATGCAAAATCCTTCCTTCATCTTTGAATCAGTGGAAAATTATCCAGGAAGGAATTTTGACATGCCAACCACAGATACAGTAAATGTTTCTTCTTCACAAAAGGTAATCGCAAAGTTTTTCAAGGTCATATGCAATTATTTGTAAAGATAACTTATAGAAATATTTCAATCAATGTATAGTAGAATAAATCATTTTATTTATAATTTCAGCATATGAGGTATGGCAAAAACAATTGCAAGAGAAAAAAGTTTTCTGTGCTTATCAATAAAAAATTAGAAAAGGTATCAGTAAAGACATTAAATCCACCTGAAATACAATACAACAGTAATAAGTACCGAGTAAACCAAGGGTTTTGACATCCTCAAAAATTATACCAAGCACAACATTTGACGAAATCATCATGGACAATCTTGAGTCTGCATAATGATTTTAAGGCATACCAATGTGATCAATTTGTAACAGAGTTTAAAAAATCTGGTAAAAATTTTCTTAAATAATCTTAAATTTTCTTTTCTTACTTATTTTTCAAACTTCCACTCTTCTGAAGGAAAATTTTAGATAGCTTGTGAACTCTATTTTATTTAACAAATTAAACAATTTTTGTTTTATGTGTGAGGTTTTATGTTCTTCATAGGGGGTAATGTCGGACTCTTACCGACTAATATCTCTCTTACATACCTATCAGTATCTTTCAGCACGGGAATTGTAGCCGAAACATAATTTTAGCCTCATGTTGAAGAACACTCATATTTTCTATGTCTAACGACCTTAGCGCACTTGCAAATTTGAGAGGGAGAGAGAGAGAGAGAGAGATTCTGTCTCACTAATAGTACCTTTATTATGAAATATGTGAAAAGCTAAGATTCAGCTTAAAATGCGGTAAATGAAAAATCGTCTTAGAATCACTCCCTCTACAACTCCCTAAAATTTGACCTCGAGTCATTGTTACACCCTGTATGTATCACGACTTTAAAAGAATAAATGCAGTTTATGACCCGAATTTGTCTATTACTGATATTACTATTATAACTTCTAAAAAATCTTAAGACTATGCTCCTACATATTTTTGAAAAGTCTTCCAATTAGAGGTGGAGTTCAGGACATTGATGGACAAGAGTGCCCATCAAAATTTAGAATGTATTTGAATCGGTGAAAACGAAATTCAAAGCAATCGAATGTTATGTGTATGCGTCACCGTAAGGGTGGCCGCATATGCACGCCGGAGAATTTACTTTTCCGATTTTGTATAAATGTGCGGCGAAAGGTCCGTGTCCTGTAATACCCGCAACATTTAACGCATTCAAAAATGGAACTTTTAAAGTCTAACATTTTTCACGAATATGAAATGCCTAGTGATAAAGCCTTTCTGGTTTGGAGTTCTATTCCGTCTGCCAGTCCAGAAGGGGCGATAGACAGTTTTACTTTTTGATATTTAATGAAACTACTTTAGCCAATTTGGCTAAATTCGCGTTTTCCCAGTTTCTGATATCGTGATAGTTCCTGTCTCTTTCTCTTAACACCAAGTGAATAGGGGCTTTTTTATTAAACAGAAACAATGCTTTGTATGAGACTGTTCTATAAGAGCCTGTGGCTCGCAGCATAGCCAGTATATTTTTATAAATATAGTTTAAAATGGAAAAGTTAAACTACTTGTTAAATTTAATTGCTCAATCATTTCTTTTAGCTAAAACTCTTGGAATGATAATAGATAATCCTGAACTTCTATTTAAGTTTTTAAATGCTAAGTGTAGGCACTTACTTAAGAATATCTTTAAATTCCGCAAAGAAATGAAGAAAATCGGCATTGTATTGGTGATCGTAATTCTCCCAAAATATCCAAATGTTTACAGTAAGAACATTGTATGCAACACAAGTGATGTATCAATTTAAAAGAGTACATTTCCTATCAAACAAAAATGAACAATTTCTTGGCATCCTTTTCATATGTCAATAAGAAAATATATAACAATGACATACATCTTTTTCAGGTATTATAAAGCAAGTAGCAGAATTAAAAGTGGGAATATTAACTCAGTGTATCCGAGCCGAAAATTTAACTATAAATTGTAAGGCCATTAATGAAAATTTGCTTTTGAAGATAAACTCAAAGCTAAATGGTGTAAATCACACCTTAGTTTCAATTGAAATGTAACAATCAATGATTTATTCTAGTCTCTTTAATATCTATCTAATAATTTCTTTACCATTATTCGATCTGGATGATAGATATAGAAATAAGGAGATGAAGCATAAAGTCCCACTTTAGACGAGGGGAGTGAAGCATACTAAGGGGAGCGGGGTAGGATTTGGTGCCTCATTGATGATTGGCTGCTAATAAATTGTGTACAATACACTATACACTAAATGTATTAAAGCTATATTCGAGTATAGTCGTATATTTGTGGTGTGTGTATATATAAGACGTTTCTTTTTTTAACCTATTTCATTAAATTATATACATAAGTTTAATTACTTTTTATTTCGTTTTAATGCATGCTATTTTTGATGATAAAAATTTAAAAGAAATTATATATTTACCATGAGTTAAGAGACTAATTTGTATTTGGTCCAATTTTACTAGAACCAATGATCGTTGCGGCACCAATGATATTACCCCTCGCACCCCTGAAGAAGCTTCCACTTCGCAAGAGATTGCTCCCTCTCCTTATTTCTATATCTATGATCTGGACATATTCGCGCGAGATATGAATAAAAAAAAATACTACTAGACAAAGCTAAACAGACCTATCTATTTTTATCTAATTAATAATATCTTCATCACTGAATGTATTGAAAGCCCCAGATCGAAAAATGATAAAGGACTTCTCGACTCGGTTTACCCTTAGAATTTAACCTCTTTGAAGGAAATATTGTATTTTTATAAAGCCCTAATAATAGGAATAAAATCCATTCAAAATTTAACATAGAATATAATTTTGGTGAGTCACCACCAAATTTTGACGGGTTGTAGAGAGAATGATTCTAAAATAAATGTTTATTTACCACTTTTTGATCTGAAGCTTAGTTTTAAAACGTTTAATAATAGGTGTACTGCTAATTTAACAGAGATACTTAGTTGATTAAAAGAAGATAAAATTATATTATATTACTTCATCAAGCTAGCTGTGTTTGTTTAGCAATAGTGTTTATTAAATATCTTGAAATTGAGCTTCAGATTGAAAAATAATCAAGAAACTTCATTTTGGAATCATTCCTTTTATAACACCTTAAAATTTAACCATATCTTATAAAACTATTCTCTTCACATTAAGGCCTCTTTGTATACAAAAATCTTTCCTAATCCTTGGAGCCTATGTAACTCGAGCAAAAAAGAATTCTTCTGTGCCAACCATAGCAGCAGTAAGTGTTTTTTCCTTACAAAAGGCAATTGCAAGGATACTGAAGATCATATTCATTTTGTTTTACAGATAACTGGTTGTTACGATGTTAATGCATTTACATACAAGATGAAAATAAAATAAAACTACAACGTCCAGGAACAGAAGTAATTGAAAGTATGGGAGAGATTGTTTCTTATTACTTGAACACATATAAGAGAACACATGGCACTTTACCAAAGAGGATCATATATTATAGGTACAAGATATCTTGTTTCAAGCTGAACAATACTTTAATTAGACATGTTTCTACTTTGGAAATATGTTGGATATCTATGATTATTTCGCAATTTGTGTAACTTATTATTATTTGTTCTTAGGAACATTGCCAGCAAGAGTCAAATGACCTTGATAATTCAAAAAGAAATAGCAACAATCAGGCGAGAAATGAAGAAATTTCATAGGTATAACGGGAAAATAATTTGTATTGTTGCCCAGAAGGAAATTAATATGCGTGTCTTTCCTGCAGAAGAAAAAGATTACAATAGGACTTAAAATTAAAATTGGTACCGTGATGGTAAAGAAAACTACCGAGTCAAATGATATTGACTTTTACCTTTGGTCACATTTTACATTTACTCAGGTACAAATTATTAATATTTACATTGTATTTATGAAATTCTTTCCAGAAAACATTTTTGATTATACATCACATTTTTCTCGTGTCTTTTTTTTCTAGGGGATTGCTAATTCGATAAGGTATAGATGCATCTGCAATGATACTAATGAAAATGAGAATGAAGTTGAGCAATTAATCTATTACTTGTGTCATATGTGCAGTCGATGCACAAGATCTGCCAAATATCCTTCTCCTATCTTTTATGCACATTTAGCAGCTACCAGGGCTAAAGTATTGATCAAAGGGTAAGTTTCTGTTGTTTCTCCACATTCCTTATTTTGTAGCAATAGTTCCTAAGCGGATACACATGTGGCTTCTGTTTTATATTAGATTTGCATATTTCATTTACTCAGAAACTATGGAGAACACTTAGAGGCATTGGCTAACGAGTGAAAAAGATTAGAAATTATTGTTTTACAGTGTTATGTTCTTTCTTGATAGATATCATGAGTTCTATGAGTACCATGAGTAATAGTTGTATACTGATAGTTGAAAGTATAAAGCACTCTATTTAAATGTTCATTAGTATATGTAGTATGTAGTATACGAGTTAAAGGAATAATGAAAATAGAGAGAAATGAGATTTAATTTAAAGTAGTTAAAAATAAAGGAGAACCAACTTAATATTAACATTCATTGGCACATTATAATTTTGTTTAATTATATAATTTGATTGCCTTTAAAATGTTTGAGTTTTATAGTTTTGTACAAGTGAAAATGGATTATTTTTGTTAACACTTAAAATTTCTGCAAATTATCTTTTACTTTTATGTGCATACTAATTACAAATTAAAAATTAAAAATTAAGTACAATTTAATTTATGATAAGTACTAAATAAATTTGTGTTCTTAATAAAATTAAGGATGTCTTATAACTATTGGCCATCAGTGTAACTTCCATAATTAATTATTAATGTTTTTTTTTTCATGCAGTGTTTCCTTTGATATGGAAAATTTGTGTCAAGAGCAAGAAAGGAAACTGAACATTAAATATTTTAATGCTTTAATGCACTTTCTTTAAACAGAAAAACTTAAAATCTTCGGACCTCAATTATCACTAATGCAGATTATTACAATTGTTGACATTGGTTTTAAAGAAAAAGTCATTGTGTGCAATATTACTATATTGCTCATATAATTTTTTTTATCATATATGTAATGCTAACATATGTCTCATATTTCTAAAATAAAAAAGATTGATAAAGTATGTACGGTGTCTAGAAATTGGCACACTTTCTTTGAAGGGTAGTTTCCTGAAAGTAAATAAAGTTGAGAAGACTTTTATCATGTTCTGATCTAGAGTTTAGTTTCCGAGATACTTAATGATGAAGATACTATTAACTAGATAGAGACAGTTTGTGGTGTTTCGTTTGTCTCGCTTCAACTTTTCGCTTTTGTTTAACTAATAGTATCTTTATCATTAAAAATCTCAGAAGCTAAGCTCTAGATTAAAATATGGTAAAGACTTTTCGACTTAGTTTATCCTCATAAAGTTGCCCTTTAAAGGAAGTTAGCCAATTTTTTGACACACTATATGTCTGTACCGTTATGTACTCTCTTTTGTGTATACAATATTAGTTTTTACTTATTATTTCTTATTTTGTACATACAAATATGTAAATTATTATTACTCTGATAACTATTGCTATTAGATCAAGATTTTGCCAAGAATTTGTTACACATGTTATCAACAATGACTCATCAAATTTGCTGAAGGACTTCTCAAATTTGATATTATAATTAAATAAAATTAATTTATAATTATTTGATTTTAAAATATTAAATATCAATGTTTACAATCCCTTAAAATTTTACTGTACTTCACTAAAGCATTCTGTACATTTTTTTTTTTAGGCTGTAATAATTACATATTTCATAAATTTAAGGTTTTGTAGAGAAAATGATTTTTAAGATAATTTCTCTTTTACCACATTTCGATCTGAAGCACAATTTTCAAGATGTTGAATAATAAAGCTACTGTTTGGCCTATTTTCCGTTACAGCACTAGCTACCCTAGTTCAATTACACACCAATCAGAAATCAATAACAGTACTTTTTTGGTTCCTAATTGGTATACAATTGCACTAGGGTACCTAGTGCAATAATAACAAACAGACCACGTTTATTAGATGATTTTGTACTAAGCTACATGATAGGTATAATGGAAGAATTATGTGGAATAAAGTTTTACTAGATTGTTGATTAAAAGTGAATTATTATTTATTTCTTTACAGTTTTTCTTTTCTTTAAATACTTTTTCTCTAAAGTAACTTCCTCTTTCAATTTGGAGAGGAATTTTGGTACTCGATACTTTGATTCTACTTGCCTAGTCATATCTACCAAACGTAATAACTTCTTTATCCCAATAAAGATTCTAGATTAAAAATTTATAAAAATAGTTTGTTAATCATAGATAGTAAAAAATTAAACTTGCTCCACATACCGTTTTCCTTTCAGCTTCATGTGTATAGATAATAGCTGTTCTTTATTAAATAGATCAACTGCATTCAATACATTTAATACATGGCCAGGGGTTGATAAATTAGGTACATGAACTGTGATACTAAACGCTGATAATATTTTCAATTCTTCAAGAAATTCTCTGTAAATTTATGATAATTTATATTTGTAATAAATTTTGATTTTAACAACTTTATACCAAAGATAGATACTTTTCGCTAGTAGTGCAAAGTATTAATAATTTATGACCATGCGGGGGCGGCTCTTTCAGTAAAACTAAAAGCGTTTGTAAAACTAAGTTGGAGTAACGAGGATCAATAGGACAATAATCCAGTAAGCGTTCTATATTATCTATTAAAATACAACTAAGTTCTGAATGATATGCATCATCAAATATCTAAAATCGTTAAAAGTTTAATAGTGTACAATTAATATTAAATATTAAAGGTTACCAAGTTTGTATATGTGCACTAAATTGTAATTAAAAACTAACTGACCTTTTGCAGTGATAAACATTTTGCAGATTCAGTATAGCCAATCATATCTTTAGGTTTGCACACTTTGATAAATGGAAAGTCTGAATTTTTAGCAATCTGAGCAGCTAGTGTAGTTTTAACACTGTTAAATGGTCCTTCAAGAAGTACTGAAATAAGACCTGAACCTTCAGTGCAGCGAACTTCTTGAATATATAAGTTGCTATCGAATAGAATCTCAGTAACTACTTTACTCCAACTAATAATAACATGCATCAAAAGCATGTCAAGACTTTCTGTACTTGTATCAAGAGCCTATAAATGTATTTCATTTATAAATAAATATAAATAAATAAATAAATTTATAAATATAAATATTTCATTTGAATAGTATTAGAAAAAAATACTTATTTCCATACAATTACAAGATAGTCTATTTACATAGTATTATGTTCATTGTTTACCGGTTTGATATAACTTTTTAAAGCGTGCAAGAAGTCACTTCTTGAAATCATTAATTTTTCTATCATAGATGGATCTGCTTCTACTTTACTAGTAGATTTAATAATTTGATCCATGACAATATTTTGAACTGCTCTAACCAAACCTTCTAAATCTGTACCATTAAGATTTTCAGTTACAACCGCTAAATCTTTTAAGTCGACATCAAGTGCCATTTTCTTGTGATTTCTCATTTTAGATGTATGTAAATTTAAAATTTGAAATTTTCCATTTTCATCCATTAAACTGATTTCTATTTGTACCTTTGAATCAAGAAATAAGTTTTTATTTTTCAATAAATATATTTTAATATTTATGGAATAAATGTGAATAATTACCTCTAATCTTCCTGGTTTAAGTAAGTCTTCATCGATCATAAATCTCCTGTTAGTCATACCAATAACTAGAATGTTATTCAATTGCTCTGTGCCATCAATTTTTGCAAGTAATTGATTAACAACTGTATTATGAACTTCAGTACTTTCCTTACTTTCCATATTTTCAACACTACTTCTGGATTTACATATAGCATTAATCTCATCCAAGACGATTATATGTAATCTACTATTTGGCCCTAACTAAAAATAAAATGCTTTTTGTAAAATACAGTTACCGCAAGATCAATCGAGTATTATTAAAAATAGCTTAAGCCTTATCACTCCAACCAATACTAATTCTGTCATACTTTAACTAACGTTAAAATCACTCTGTAATATTCTTGGAATGGTAAAGGTTAAAAGTAATAATACTTACTCTTTTCTCTTCTTTCTCTGCATCCAAAAATAATTTTTCAATATTGTCTTTGCTTTAGTGTATTTACTCAATATTTGACTGTTAATAATTTTTGGTTCTCTGGCATTTAATATAGTTACTATTTGCCTGACAATAAATGATTTACAAATACCTGGTGGGCCATACAATAACATTCCCTTTACAAGCTTTAACTCTAATTGTGTGACTACTTCAGGTGGGTAAACTCGAGAAGCAAATGCTCTTTTAAATATGGCACCGAAGTCATAAATTTGCTTATATAGTATGTAACAATGACATGCACCAATTTTTTATTTTCTACTTTTTAATCTAAGACTTAATTTTTAAGTTATTCAATGATAGAGATACTATTAGTTAGTGTTGAAATATATTCCAGTGTTTTCTCTAGGAATTTCTTTTCTTATAAATTTCTTTGGTTGCCTATATGTAGCAGGGTTGGCACTACTGCGCGTTTTCTTTCCTAACTGTTTCCTGTGTGAAGTATAGAATTTAAAAATTTAATAAAAAGAAGTTCGTACTACAATGCGATAATTTCCCAATGATTAGGAATGTACTGATTGCCGAAAGACGGAAGAGATTCTTAAAGTCCATTTGACTTTAGTCTCCAATTGCACAGGTCAATCACTACACGTGCCACGAAAATTTATGACTATCAGAAACATATTTCTTAATACTTCCTGAACATCGGTAAGTGGGAACATACAGGAAGGAAATTGCATTTTTAACTGCTCATGGCAACCAGAAAATAGGGCATTAACGTCACGCATTTCACCATCTAGAATGCAAGCTTAGCGGACCCTCTTCATGGTCCGATATCTTTGCTTAAAAGAGGGAGTATCAAAAATTAGTATTTAGTATTCACTTGACTTTAGAGATTAATAGTCAACGTATTGAATTGTTCCGTGATTTACTACGGCATCAATAACGTAAATTCTCAGATTCGACTGGCACTTGTCGCTTGAAGATTATTTCTCTTTAATAGGAAATCTTCTAGAACCAAAATACTAGATTATCGTCAGCCGGTTATTGGTGCATAACGACGTGAGAACGGATAATACTAGATTTCGGGAATCCGAGTGATACTCCTCTTTTACATAGATTCGGTTAAAATATAACATCTTTGTGAAGAGTCATTCTTGTGTATTAGTGAGTGCGTAACCAGTATTCAGCAGAAATACTACACCTCCACGAATCACTTCGCTACCGTCCTGCTTGCTACATCTAAAGGTTATCTTTTGATTATTATTTATCGATAAATTCTGTATTGAATTCAGAATTTACACATCCCTCTCCTTGAAAATTTATCTCTTTGAGGAATTGTTTAATAAAGATAACTTTAGTCATATATCGGATATCTCCGAGGTTACTTAAAGAATTGTTATAATTATTTAAAAGAATTGTAATTGTTTCAAGATTGTAATAAACTATTATAATTCATTCTTAATTTACTCTTAGTCATTTTACCTAAAAATCAGATAAGGTACGCTTAGCGTTTTGACCAAAGGAAAAGCCCACCTCAACAGTAATTCTAGCCGCTCGGAATTATTATTGAAATTGAACGCGTCTTTAACTCCCAAGTCTCGACCTCTATTCAAAATTGACCTAATTCCCCAATATCATTCTAAAGATTTGTTCAGAACATTTATTGACATCTATTCTCCGATATCTCCATTCCTACTGACAAGGATCATAGATTTAAATAAATAAACAACCGTACACGCTCCGCGGGACGTAACGCCTGCTCTGTATGTCCGTTGGAAATGTGAACAGAAAAAGGTGCCGCATTGAAATTTGGCTCTTCCAAATGTAAAGGAATGGTCTGCTTAATTTTGTACTCGTGTAATTTATGTAAAACAAAGGCTTTTGTTATCAATATATATATATATATATATATATATAGAAAACTGCAAAACAGTGTAAGATCTACTAATACCTCGAACAGTTAGACAGAGATAGACAATTAGTTGAAATAAGATAACGCCACTAGGTCTCATTTCAACTATCTATCTATCTATCTTTGTCTAACTAATTATACCTTTTTCAATGAATATCTTGAAAATTAAGCGTCAGATCAAAAAGTGATAACTGTAAAATCGTTTTAGAATCATTTCTTGTACAACTTCTTAAATTTATGGACCATATTTTTGTTACATTCTGTATATGGACAGGGTTTAATAGTGATCCTAGGCTAAATTTTAGGGGGTTGTAGGAGAGGATAAATGAATCAATTTTTATTAACATTTCTGTGGTCCATGACCTTTGCATTTGGAATTACAGGTTATAGAAATTTCACCTTTTTTTGATGTGATTGTACAGCCAATCCAGTATCGTCGACGCTAGAAGCGTGCCCCGCACATCTCACTCCAGTCTTTTATGATACATTTTCGGAATAATTTTTTTTTATTTTAAGAATTTAAATGAAGAATAGATTTTCCTTCTTTAAAAAAAAAATTTTTAATTTTAAAATTCTGCCACAGAAGACTGAAATGAGATGAAGAGGATATACACCAATCGTCGACGGTACTGGATCGGCTGTACCATTCAAATGCACATGATGCTGTCTTCCTCTGCTGAGATATCTTAAAATTTACTAAAATACATTCTCCTTGCTTCTCATGGGATTTTGCAGCGTATTGGCAATTTGTCATTTAACTTCATGTTCTCTTCAGTTTTAGACTTTTAAATTCTGGCAACTTATCTGTAATAGATTAACTAGAAAGTAAGTAAGTCAATTTTCTTAATTTTAATTTTTTTAAATCAAATGTTTTTTACCAGCCTAGAGCTTGGAGTTTGAGATACTCGATAATAAAGATACTGCTGGTTAGACAGAAACAGATAGATAATAACTTCAGTAACAATACTAATAAGCAATGAGTACTTATTCATCGAAAACTTATTAAGTAAAATTGTGAAAATTATTAATTATCATAGATTATTCACAATGAGCTTATTTCAGAATATGAAATTATTAGAATACAGGGTGTTTCAGTGAGATACGGCCAAATCTTAAGGGGTTGTAAAGGAAGTGATCCTAAGATGAATTTTCATTTACCACATTTTGATATGAAAGATTAGTTTTCGAGATATTTAATGATAAAGATACTATTAGACGGAGACAGATAAACTGGTCAAAACTAAAATCGCAACACTTTTTATGGTCATGTTATGACCATTTTCAAACTGCTGTAACTTTCTTAAAAATTATAATAGGACAAAATTAAAAATAGCGTTATCAAGGATAAATCTTCCTCTTTAATGGCTGATTAGTTAAAATTTTCATATATCAACTTTGGAAACTTTCTAATCCCGTAGGTAGGGGTATGTTTCATGTTAAGTCAGTTGTGAAGTTTAGAGAAACGTACATAGGCTAAAACCAAATTTTAGCTATAATTATCAATACTCTCTTAAAGTTTAATCCTTTATGATGAAATTTAAAAAAAAGTTTGTCAGCCTACGACTTTTCTTTATTAAATTATAACACTTTAAGTTAAAAACTGTTTTCATGCAATCCATCTGTCTCTGTCTAATTAATAGCATCTTTAGTTTTAAATATCTCGAAAACTAAACCTTAGATAGATAAATGATACTGAACTTTTTATTACGATTTACTTTCAAGTGTACTCTGAAAAAGTATAGCAATTTGCAGCACCTTGTAAATCCCGCTCTTTTTTGATGACCCTAAACCAGACTTGCCAGATGGACTATTCTGGCGAATGCGCAGTATGACTTTTTCTGGTTTCTCCTCCTACTAACTCAGAAGGCAGTATCGGCTGCGTTAATCAAAGTGCCCTATATATACTTAGAATATATATATATATACACACTTGGCATACGCTGGAAAATTTATAGTTATATTCAAACTGTTAAATCAGCTGATATAAAATAATAACATATACAGTTAAATATACAAAATTTTATTTTTTATTATTAATATTTATAATAAATAATTTATTAAAATATTTTTTAATAAATTACTTTTACAACATACATACTGTTGGAAATTTAATATATTTAGTAATAATTTCTTTTATCAATAATATAAATCTTTTTTCTAAAAAATTTTATATTTTCATTTAAAATCTTAAGATCATACACAAAATATAAAATTCAAACAATTTTTTATTGCTACTGGGCGACTGGTTTCTCTTGCGACGACCCTAATATGGTGGGGATTGAAATAAGTGAAAGTCATACTGCGCATGCGCTAGAATAGTCCATCTGGAAAGTCTGCCCTAAACAAATATTCTGGCGAACTGCTAACGCTCTTTTGAAAAAACATCTTGTACATAATCTTGTTGAAATAAAGTATCTTGTGATAATAACGCACAAACAGTTTGACTTTATAATAGTGAATAATTTTATTATAATTAAAAACTTTAAATAATTTCTACAACTTTTTAAAAATGGTTAATATAGAGTTAAAATACAGGATGTTTCTAAATAAATGCATCCTCAGTTAAACGGTAATTCATAGCACTAAAGTAAGTCAAAAAGTTCTGAATAATTTTTCGTTTCGAAGCTTAGTTTTCACAATATTTCAAAATAGAGTAGTGCTATCTCACTTCTACTATCTGCCTATCTTTGAAAAGAGTGTATGAGCAAGGTCAAAGAAAACCTAGCAGGTCTAAAGAAAAGGTAGGTTAACATAATAGTGAAAGGTAGGTTTGCTATACCCCATCTATTCATAAACTTACCTTCTTTATATAAGAGAACATTTTCCAGTTTTGGTCATTTCTTGAAATCTGCCACGAGGTTCACAACATACAATTTTGATAAATCTCATTGACAAAATGCAACGCAGTAAGACGGAAATTATTAATAACATGATGAATGTATTGGAGATAGTCGCTCATAATACAGAATGGGTAAGTTCATCACGAATTATTTGTATAGTCGGCAAAAAAATTATTGAAATTTCTAATAATTTATGTCTTGGCTTTCAGGCGTGTAATGTTCTTGCCTCCTTTGATCAAATGAACCTATCACCTCAGCTGATTATAACATGTAATTTAATGAGCTTCATTCAACCCTACACTGAAATTAACTCAGAATTAGGACGAGCTGCAATTGATCTAAAGCATTCCTGGTTCAGAATAATGATTACCGAACCAATAAGGTTACAAGAGCCAATATGGATTCCAAATGAAATAAATGAAGATAGTGATAATGATGATGATGATGACATCTCAAGTGTAAGCGATGCATCTAGTGGTTATCACAGCGATTCTAGTATATCTAGTGTGCTAAGATCATCTGAAAGTTCTGAAGAATTCAGTGACTTAAATGACAGTGGTTACGATGTTATTACTTGATTTACTGTAGTGAAGTAGTTGAATATTTTTAAAATAAACATTATACAGGGTGTAGCAAAACTACTGCACTTCCTTAAAGGGGGTGATTTCTGACGCTATTCTAAGAACTTTTTCCTCTCACGATTTTTTAATCTAAAGCTTAGTTTTCGAGATATTAAATAATATAAGTACTAATAGTTAGAAAAAGACAGATAGATAGTTGAAGTGAGATAGCATTTCTCTGTCTCACTTCAACTATCGGAGTGTCTCCGTCTAACTAATGGCATCTTTACCATTGAATATCTGGAAAACTAAGCTTTAGATTAAAAAATGGCAAGAGGAAAAAGTTCTTAGAATAGCGTCAGGAATCACCCCCTTTAAGGAAGTGCGGTAGTTTTGTTACACCCTGTATAAAAAAGTTTTAACCGTTTGAGTGCGGGACAAATTTTGTGAGTATATACCAAAATTGTGGATATGTTCGGGTATATATAAAAAAAATTAATAAACGTAGTTAACTAATTCGATCACAAATATTGTGTTAATAAAGAAAAAAGTACGTAAAATTAAAATTTATCTATTTAATTTACCGTAGATTTATTTTTATGAAAATAAGAAGAAAATTATAATTCAAAACTTTACTTCGCAATTGTGGTTTGCAACACAAAGCGTGTGAAGCCCTCTTTTACATAATAGAAGCGACGGAATATGAACGAAGATTAGTGAAATATTGGCAAGAAAACGAAGCAAGAGTGTGAGAATGTGTGTGATAAGACGATTGAGCAACGAGTAATGACTGCTAAGAGGACCCTTCTATTTCTTTGTACTCTTTGCTTAAATAAATATATGGACCGTTTATTTTGAAAATGGTGTAAGTCCATTTTATTATGTTTCGAGAAAATTAAATGTTAGCATATTTGTTAATTGAAAAATATAGGTTACTTATATCAAGTATTGCAATGTTTCTCCTACTTTATCAATATATGATTTGGTTATATAAATTTGTCTTAGGCGAGTTTAACTTGAGTAATGTATGTTTACGGGCTGCAAATGGACTTACACCATTTTCGAAATAAACGATTCATATATAATTTTGCATATAAACCTACACTAGTGCAGTCACCTTAAATGCACACTAAACTGAAACAATAAATAAGAGCACTAACACCCTTCCCGCAATTTTTGCATATAACAAGAAGAGCGCTATCGTGCTCCTCCGCACTCAAACGGTTAAATCAAAAAAATGCCAAGAGAAAAAAGTTCTTAGAATTGTGTCATGAACCACCCCTCAATTTTCTTAGTAATTTGATTCAATCGATTCCAAATCGATTGAATCAAGTGATTGAGCTGGGCGGTCTTTGGACGGATTATTGAGCATCTTACGCCCACTATCCGAACCAACGAATGTACAAAAAGCGCAAAGGCTCTTTTGAGAGCCAGAGAATAGTGATAACAGGAATCACTAAGTTCGCACAACAAATGGATTCTTTTAAGAACCACAAATACCTACGAGGAAAAATAAAAAAATATATTAAAAAGAAAATAATAATTTAACACCTTTTTCTTCTCCTTAAATCCCAAATGTTCTTCATTATTAATAAAAATAAATTTATACAGGTTCGGTTGTTTTCAGAACCACACAACTTAATTAAAAAGAAAATATGTAAAGAAATCGGTTCTTTTAAGAACCTTATATTTATTATACAAGGAACTGCCTCTGCCTATAAAAATATTTGAATAAATATAAATTATAAAATTATAATAGTAATAATTTGAAACTAGTGCCTAGTGATATTCCGGACTCCATTAATGTCCGCCATTGTACATCGGCAGTAAATAACAGTACGCTTTTCCAATACACTGTCATGACGTAGAGCTCACAACTGGCAGTAAGTTGCAGAACGCAGACATAATAAGCCTTCGAGATACTCTATGAAAAGATAGAAATTTTGCTTCTCTAAGCAGACATCTACCCAT
Source organism: Sclerodermus sp. 'alternatusi' (assembly GCA_037305995.1). Lineage (NCBI taxonomy): Eukaryota > Metazoa > Arthropoda > Insecta > Hymenoptera > Bethylidae > Sclerodermus > Sclerodermus sp. 'alternatusi'. The sequence continues at coordinate 34,659 of JBBEEM010000082.1, forward strand.
ACAGGGTGTAACAATAACCCGGGGTCAAATTTTAGGGGGTTACAGAGTGATTCTGAGATGACTATTTATTTACCGCATTTTAATCTGAAGCTTAGTTTTTGAGATATTTAATGATAATGATACTATTAGTTAGATAGAGATACAGAGTTGAAGTGAGACAAAATGGCGTTATCTCACCTCAACCAATTGACTGTCTCTGTTTAACTAATAGTACCTTTTTTATCATCAAGTATCTCAAAACCTAAACTTCGGATTAAAATATGGTAAATAAAACATCGTCTTAAAATCACCCCTCTACAACCTCCTAAAATTTGACCCCGGGTCATTGTTACACTCTGTACATACAGGGTGCCCGAAAATGAACGCACTTCCTGTTAAGGGGTGATTCCTGACACTAAACTAAGTCGAAAAGTCCTTAGTCACTTTTCAATCGGAAATTGGTTTTCAAGATATTCAATAATAAAGTTATTATTAGTGAGACAGAGACAGTCAGATAGTTGAAGTGAGGCGAGTGGAGTACGCGCCAAGCGTTAACAATCCTGTATCGGCTGAACAGTCGCATCAAAAACAGGTGGAATTTTGATGACCTGTAACTCCGAATAGAAATATTAGGGACCACAGGTATATTAATAAAAAATGTTATATTTACCTTCACTGATTCTAAAATGACTCAGAGAAGAGTAGAAAGTTTGATAAAAGAAGTAAACTTTTGAGAATTAAAAACTACAGAAATAAAAAAATGCAAATAAAGATATCGAATATAAGAAAAAAAAATATAAACAATAAGCAATTATATGTTCTTAAATGTTAATAAACAAAAATGACTAAATGTGTCTTTATAGTAATACTGAATAAAATATTTAGTCACTTAGTTATTAACAATATATCATATTATTAATACAATATATCAATATAACAGTAACGAGAAACAATTTTATAGCAAATTAATTTTATTTAAAGGTTTATGTGTATATAGAATTTTCATAAAAGTCCATTTTTTCTTTTCAATATTTACTTTATATTTATTTAATCGACATCATCTATATATATATACATCATATTTTACTATAATAAATAGAACAAAATTATTAAAAGATTTTATATAAAATTATTTCTTTCTTTATAGATTAGAATATTTTGAAGAAGAGCGTTAGTCCAAAGTATTCCAGTTGTACATAATATCTCGAAAAAGTATACATTTTTTGAGGGGTGGTTCATGACACAATTCTAAGAACTTTTTTCTCTTGGCATTTTTTTGATTTAACCGTTTGAGTGCGGAGGAGCACGATAGCGCTCTTCTTGTTATATGCAAAAATTGCGGGAAGGGTGTTAGTGCTCTTATTTATTGTTTCAGTTTAGTGTGCATTTAAGGTGACTGCACTAGTGTAGGTTTATATGCAAAATTATATATGAATCGTTTATTTCGAAAATGGTGTAAGTCCATTTGCAGCCCGTAAACATACATTACTCAAGTTAAACTCGCCTAAGACAAATTTATATAACCAAATCATATATTGATAAAGTAGGAGAAACATTGCAATACTTGATATAAGTAACCTATATTTTTCAATTAACAAATATGCTAACATTTAATTTTCTCGAAACATAATAAAATGGACTTACACCATTTTCAAAATAAACGGTCCATATATTTATTTAAGCAAAGAGTACAAAGAAATAGAAGGGTCCTCTTAGCAGTCATTACTCGTTGCTCAATCGTCTTATCACACACATTCTCACACTCTTGCTTCGTTTTCTTGCCAATATTTCACTAATCTTCGTTCATATTCCGTCGCTTCTATTATGTAAAAGAGGGCTTCACACGCTTTGTGTTGCAAACCACAATTGCGAAGTAAAGTTTTGAATTATAATTTTCTTCTTATTTTCATAAAAATAAATCTACGGTAAATTAAATAGATAAATTTTAATTTTACGTACTTTTTTCTTTATTAACACAATATTTGTGATCGAATTAGTTAACTACGTTTATTAATTTTTTTTATATATACCCGAACATATCCACAATTTTGGTATATACTCACAAAATTTGTCCCGCACTCAAACGGTTAAAACTTTTTTATACAGGGTGTAACAAAACTACCGCACTTCCTTAAAGGGGGTGATTCCTGACGCTATTCTAAGAACTTTTTCCTCTTGCCATTTTTTAATCTAAAGCTTAGTTTTCCAGATATTCAATGGTAAAGATGCCATTAGTTAGACGGAGACACTCCGATAGTTGAAGTGAGACAGAGAAATGCTATCTCACTTCAACTATCTATCTGTCTTTTTCTAACTATTAGTACTTATATTATTTAATATCTCGAAAACTAAGCTTTAGATTAAAAAATCGTGAGAGGAAAAAGTTCTTAGAATAGCGTCAGAAATCACCCCCTTTAAGGAAGTGCAGTAGTTTTGCTACACCCTGTATAATGTTTATTTTAAAAATATTCAACTACTTCACTACAGTAAATCAAGTAATAACATCGTAACCACTGTCATTTAAGTCACTGAATTCTTCAGAACTTTCAGATGATCTTAGCACACTAGATATACTAGAATCGCTGTGATAACCACTAGATGCATCGCTTACACTTGAGATGTCATCATCATCATCATTATCACTATCTTCATTTATTTCATTTGGAATCCATATTGGCTCTTGTAACCTTATTGGTTCGGTAATCATTATTCTGAACCAGGAATGCTTTAGATCAATTGCAGCTCGTCCTAATTCTGAGTTAATTTCAGTGTAGGGTTGAATGAAGCTCATTAAATTACATGTTATAATCAGCTGAGGTGATAGGTTCATTTGATCAAAGGAGGCAAGAACATTACACGCCTGAAAGCCAAGACATAAATTATTAGAAATTTCAATAATTTTTTTGCCGACTATACAAATAATTCGTGATGAACTTACCCATTCTGTATTATGAGCGACTATCTCCAATACATTCATCATGTTATTAATAATTTCCGTCTTACTGCGTTGCATTTTGTCAATGAGATTTATCAAAATTGTATGTTGTGAACCTCGTGGCAGATTTCAAGAAATGACCAAAACTGGAAAATGTTCTCTTATATAAAGAAGGTAAGTTTATGAATAGATGGGGTATAGCAAACCTACCTTTCACTATTATGTTAACCTACCTTTTCTTTAGACCTGCTAGGTTTTCTTTGACCTTGCTCATACACTCTTTTCAAAGATAGGCAGATAGTAGAAGTGAGATAGCACTACTCTATTTTGAAATATTGTGAAAACTAAGCTTCGAAACGAAAAATTATTCAGAACTTTTTGACTTACTTTAGTGCTATGAATTACCGTTTAACTGAGGATGCATTTATTTAGAAACATCCTGTATTTTAACTCTATATTAACCATTTTTAAAAAGTTGTAGAAATTATTTAAAGTTTTTAATTATAATAAAATTATTCACTATTATAAAGTCAAACTGTTTGTGCGTTATTATCACAAGATACTTTATTTCAACAAGATTATGTACAAGATGTTTTTTCAAAAGAGCGTTAGCAGTTCGCCAGAATATTTGTTTAGGGCAGACTTTCCAGATGGACTATTCTAGCGCATGCGCAGTATGACTTTCACTTATTTCAATCCCCACCATATTAGGGTCGTCGCAAGAGAAACCAGTCGCCCAGTAGCAATAAAAAATTGTTTGAATTTTATATTTTGTGTATGATCTTAAGATTTTAAATGAAAATATAAAATTTTTTAGAAAAAAGATTTATATTATTGATAAAAGAAATTATTACTAAATATATTAAATTTCCAACAGTATGTATGTTGTAAAAGTAATTTATTAAAAAATATTTTAATAAATTATTTATTATAAATATTAATAATAAAAAATAAAATTTTGTATATTTAACTGTATATGTTATTATTTTATATCAGCTGATTTAACAGTTTGAATATAACTATAAATTTTCCAGCGTATGCCAAGTGTGTATATATATATATATTCTAAGTATATATAGGGCACTTTGATTAACGCAGCCGATACTGCCTTCTGAGTTAGTAGGAGGAGAAACCAGAAAAAGTCATACTGCGCATTCGCCAGAATAGTCCATCTGGCAAGTCTGGTTTAGGGTCATCAAAAAAGAGCGGGATTTACAAGGTGCTGCAAATTGCTATACTTTTTCAGAGTACACTTGAAAGTAAATCGTAATAAAAAGTTCAGTATCATTTATCTATCTAAGGTTTAGTTTTCGAGATATTTAAAACTAAAGATGCTATTAATTAGACAGAGACAGATGGATTGCATGAAAACAGTTTTTAACTTAAAGTGTTATAATTTAATAAAGAAAAGTCGTAGGCTGACAAACTTTTTTTTAAATTTCATCATAAAGGATTAAACTTTAAGAGAGTATTGATAATTATAGCTAAAATTTGGTTTTAGCCTATGTACGTTTCTCTAAACTTCACAACTGACTTAACATGAAACATACCCCTACCTACGGGATTAGAAAGTTTCCAAAGTTGATATATGAAAATTTTAACTAATCAGCCATTAAAGAGGAAGATTTATCCTTGATAACGCTATTTTTAATTTTGTCCTATTATAATTTTTAAGAAAGTTACAGCAGTTTGAAAATGGTCATAACATGACCATAAAAAGTGTTGCGATTTTAGTTTTGACCAGTTTATCTGTCTCCGTCTAATAGTATCTTTATCATTAAATATCTCGAAAACTAATCTTTCATATCAAAATGTGGTAAATGAAAATTCATCTTAGGATCACTTCCTTTACAACCCCTTAAGATTTGGCCGTATCTCACTGAAACACCCTGTATTCTAATAATTTCATATTCTGAAATAAGCTCATTGTGAATAATCTATGATAATTAATAATTTTCACAATTTTACTTAATAAGTTTTCGATGAATAAGTACTCATTGCTTATTAGTATTGTTACTGAAGTTATTATCTATCTGTTTCTGTCTAACCAGCAGTATCTTTATTATCGAGTATCTCAAACTCCAAGCTCTAGGCTGGTAAAAAACATTTGATTTAAAAAAATTAAAATTAAGAAAATTGACTTACTTACTTTCTAGTTAATCTATTACAGATAAGTTGCCAGAATTTAAAAGTCTAAAACTGAAGAGAACATGAAGTTAAATGACAAATTGCCAATACGCTGCAAAATCCCATGAGAAGCAAGGAGAATGTATTTTAATAAATTTTAAGATATCTCAGCAGAGGAAGACAGCATCATGTGCATTTGAAATGCTTGTTGTCGCATACACGAATTTATCACCGCTAAGTATAATAAAATATAGTTTATTGAGACAAGACATTAACTTTTCATACTTTGTTAAGGTTATACAGAAAGCTACAAAACGCCCGCAGTTCCTTAAAGGGGGTGGTTCCTGAGGCTATTTTTATTTTTATTTTCAAGATATTCAATGATAAAGATACCATTAGTTAGACAGAGACTCTCCGATAATGAAGTGAGATGGGGCAACTCTGTTTCGCTTCAACTATCGGAGTGTTTCTGTCTAACTAATAGCATTTTTATCGTTGAATATCTCGAAAATGAAGCTTTACATCAAAAAAAGTCAAGAGAAAAAAGTTCTTGGAATAGCGTCAGGAACTACCCCTCAAAAAATGTCTCCTTTTTTTCCGGACGCGCTGTATAAATATAACTGGTAGTATTAACTAATACTACTAATTAAATAGTTATTATAATAGTTAATACTACTAGTCAGACAGAGTCAAGTAGATAGTTGTGTGAAGTGAGATAAAATAATACTTCAATGCACTATCTCAAAAACCAAGCTCTGGATCGAGCATTATACATGTGTCTTTACTGTAAACATGTGTCTTCCTAAAGGTTAAACTATTATTATTAAATTTTTGAGGGAAATTCTTTAAATGTAATATTACTTAATACTACTGTTAGGTAATCCTGAGCGAAAAAGAATAATTGACATAATAAGAAAAGAAGGAAACTTATTGCATAATACTAATTCCTCATTTAATTCAGAATTTTTAATGGTAACTCGACGTCCAAGCGAAAAGTTGAGGAGGAAAGCCACTGATTTTATTACATGCGTAAAATGTAAGGGTGCATATACTACTAATAATTTGCAACATCATTTTAAAAATTATAATGAACATTTAATGATAAAAAACCGAAGATGTATCAAAGTACTTGGCCGAAGCGTTGAATGTAGAATGCATAATTGTGTCCATTCAATAATGAGAAGACTAATATTTCCGATTCTGAGAGAAACTAACATTACACGGCTTATTCGATATGACCAACTTCATATTTCTTATGGCAATAAGATGGCAAACAAATATCGCTTGAAACCTTAGTACGACATGATAAGAGTGAAGCTGAGATTGCTAGGACGTTTATTATTAGCGGTTAAAGAAATTGATAATTCTCTAACTGATTTTGCTACGATATACAATCCTACTAAATATGACAACACTATCAAAGCTGTTCAAAAAATTGCTCAATTTAATGAAGAAACTGGAATATATAAGACGTCTTCTGTAGCCTCATCTTTAGGCATTCTGTTAAAACAAGTTGGGCAAATATTGAGAAATATGTATATCAGAAGTAACGAAAATAAAGAAGAAAATCATGTAGAAAGGTTTCTAAAATTATTAGATGAAGATTACTCCGTTACTGTTAATAAAAATGTTCAAGAAACACAAATACAACATAAACGCCATAAAAAAAATATTTTACCATCTATGGAAGCTATTAAAAAATACAATAATTTTTTAAAAGATCAGAGGCAATATGCTTTTAATTATATAAAAACAATGGATTCTGCTTATCGACTTGGATAAAATTAACGGAAACGACTCTAACCTCCATTCAGGTTTATAATTGTCATAAAGCAGGAGAATTAGAAAAGATGCTTATTCAAGATTTTAAAAATCTTTGAATAAACTTAAAATTCTTTGAATAAATTTGTGCGTATAACTATTCGGGGAAAGTTCGGTAAAACAGTGCCCGTTTTACTTAATGAAGAAATGCAAAATTGCATTAATCTAATTCTTCGTTATAGACATGAGGCAAATGTAAAATTTAACAATCCATATAATTTTGATATGCCTTCTGTCGATAAGAAATGTTATCGATATTTAAGAGCTTGCCTTTTGATGAGAAAATTTGCTAGCAATTCTGGTATTAAGTTTCCAGAAACTTTAAGAGGTACACTTTTGCGACAACATATTGCGACAAAATGCATCAGTTTAGAAATTAATGACAGCGAAGTAAGGGATCTTGCAAATTTTATGGGTCATGCTGATGAAATACATAGAAAGCAATATCGATAATCTGTTAGTAGAAAGAGACTTGGCAATATCAAGACTCTTAAATTATGCACAAGGAGAATCGTCCGATAGTGAAGATGATACTGATAAAAGTGAATCTGACAGCGAAAACAGTTTAAATATTGCATCAACGTCAAAAACCACAACAAACGGTATAGAAACAGATGTAGTAATTTCATCAAAAAAACGTAAATCTGAAGAAAATAAAAAACATGAATACAGTAAAGGTATGTTTAGCATATGGCCTTTATAGACCAGTATATCCCTATTAAATTGTTATAACTCTGGAGGCATATGTCTTTAGGTTTTCCTATGAAAAATACAACGAATCGATCTAAATCCCACTTTTCGAGATATTTGTTTAAAAAGTGAAAACTAGTTATAGGCTCACCCTCTTTGTAATTCCTACTTTTATTAAGTTTCTCTGTTTCTCACTAAAACACCTCATGTATATCTACATGCAGATGAACATACAGAGTATAACAATGGCATATTCTATAAAATTAAAGAGTTGTTGAAGGAGTGATTCTAAAACAATTTATCCTTTGCCACTTCTTAATCCGAGGCTTAATTTTCAAGATATTTAATGATAAAGTTATTATTAGACAGATACAGATAGATAGTTGAAGTGAGATAACACCGCTCTATCTTACTTCAGTTATTTATCTGCCTCTGTCTAACTAATAGTAACTTTATCATTGAATATCTTGAAAATTAAGCCTTGCATCAAAAAATTGCAAAGGAAAGATTGTTTTAGAATCACTCCCACCACAACCTCATAAATAAATGGATTATGTCATTGTTACATCCTGTATAAACTTTAATTAATATATTAATAATATAATAATGTAAAATAATGTTTCGGTTTTTTTTCAGATTCTCCCTTTGGACATAAAAGGAAAAACTAAAAAAAGATCAAATGGAGTGTAGAAGAACGTAAAATTGTTCTTACAGAATTTAAAAATCATCTAATAAATAAAAAGTTACCATCCTTTTTTGAAATTAATGAACTAAAAACGAAAAATTCATTATTGACAAAAAGAACAAATGGACAAAATTAAGTCTCGGTTTTATAATCAAACATTTAAAACTTAATCTTGAATTCATTACACAAGGTGTTACAAAACGACTGCGCTTCCTTAAAGAGACAGGTTCCTGAGGTTATTCTAAGAACTTTTCGTTGTTAGTATCTTTTGATTTAAAGCTTTCCTTAAGGAGACAGATACTTGAGGTTATTCTAAGAACTTTTTGCTCTTGGCATTTTTTGATTTAAAGCTTTATTTTCAAGATATTTAATAGTAAAGCTGCCACTAGTAAGATAGACACTCCGATAGTTAAAGCAAAATAGATTGGTGCAACCTCACTTCAACTATAGGAGTGTTTTTGTCTAACTAGTGGTATCTTTATCATTGAATATCTCGAAAATGAAGCTTCAAACTAACAAATGCCAACAGAAAAAAGTTCTTAGAATAACCTCAGGAACCACCACTCAAAAAATTTCCCGTTTTTTCCCAGATACCCTGTATAATTTAATTTACATATATCATATAATGGCAGATTTGGCAACATCAAATGTACAGTTATATTGGCAGCTTTAGAAACTGGGTTGCGAGTTGAGCCAAGTGTGCAGGGTGCTGCACAATTACCATATTTCCTTTCAAAGGATTACTAAATCGAAAGAAAAAATCTTTTTCCACTTTTCTATTTGGATCTTAATTTAATTTAAAAGATATTATATTAGTTGGATAATGAAGGACAGACGAATGAAGCTAGAAAGAAGGTCCTTTCTTTTTGATGAAGATACCTTAAACATGCTCAGAATAAACATGACTATTCTGCGCCATTCATTCAAAGGTAAGATTCAGATTATTTTCAAGTTTCAATTACTAAGGCTCTCAGACAGCTTAACATGATAGTAGAAAAGTATAAAGAAAAATACTTCTAAATTTTTTATTTTAGAATAAAAGTTTTAAGATCATTTGGAAATCTGCTAGAACCTTATCAGTAGTGGAAGCTTGTATCAAATTTACATAACTTTAAAATTAATTGAAACCAGAAAAGAAGAATTTGTAAAGAAAAAATATGTTGAAATGTGTATTTATAAACTTACATGTTTGCGGGAGCTCTCCATAAACTTTTAGTTTCCAAGCTTCCTCAGCTGTATACTTTAATATCACATCAGTCTTCAAATCTTGAAAATCACTTAGGTCCAGCAAAACGATGTCATCTTTTTCTATCCACACTCTATTACAAAGTTTGCCTCTCATAATGCGTAGACCCTTCACTGCATCAAAGCACATGGCATTCAGTCTACAGTTACCTAATATCTAGGACACTCGTACATACTCTGCAGGAAATATAAAACATGTTGAATGTATCAAATTTACATACACTAGTCACATCTTCAAAATCTATTCAATAGATATTCAAAATCTATTGAAAAATCTGTTATAAAAATTCGAAAGTATCAGCTTAATCGATGAAGATTCACTGAATGCATTACACTTTATTTCACTCCAATAAGACGTAAGAGAAATGCGGAAGATCGAAAAGCATAATGAGAGGCGAAACAAGTAATAAAGCAATAGTTAGTTAACTGGCATTCGAAGCGGAGTCTGTCTGTATCATTTTAATTCTTACTTATGTCTTTCATTCTCACTCATACAATCGATAGGCTTTTACCCTCTTTATTTCAGAGCATAACAATAAATATACGTGTGCACTCTTTTCGTCAGCCAAATAAATCTCTTTTGCCACACTTATAGGCACGTTCGTACATTGTTTATTTATTTGATGAACTCCTACATTAATTCTTACTCTATTTTGTGAAGTCATTATTCATGTTTCAGCAACTATAAAACATTTACAATTTTGCTTAATTTTTTCATATTTCTTCAAAATTTTATTCAATGCTTTATTATTGGTTTTGCTTCTCCTTACGCTTTTCCATCTTCCACATTTCTCTCAAGCCCTATTGAAGTGAAATAATGTGTAATGCATTCAGCAAATCTTTATCGATTAAGCTGATATATCGAATTTTTATAACAGATTTTTTAAATTACAAAAAAACATTTTATCGATGCGTGCGCTGAATGTTTAGCAAGGAAATCCATAGTTTCTCTGTTTACGTCAACCAACCAATAATCGCTCTCTCATAGGATGCTTTCCTTTGTTTGACAGCGTAGATTAAGGCTAGAGGCAAGTGCAGTCAAAAAATATTCAAAAAATTATATTAAATATTCTATTAAAAAAATGATTAACCTAGATTTAACATTTAAACTTATA
>JBBEEM010000083.1:0-44709 GCA_037305995.1 Sclerodermus sp. 'alternatusi'
ACGCCCCCCAAATGGGGGCGGGAACATACACGCACACTATCACAGAGATCAATATGTAAAAATATCGCAATAAATAACTATAAAAATTTATTTCGAGGTTATCTTCAATTTTGGCATTAATTTTGTCCTTTACACTTTTGGCATGTTTGCAATCCTTGGAGCCACAAAAATGTTTAAAATCCTCACACGCAAGGTCATCGCGGCAGGGCACACACACCGGGTCACGAGAGCAGTCTCTATACAGATGTCCCACACCACCACAACGCGTACACATTTCAGACCTATCAATTTCCTTATTAGTACAAAATGCCCGAACATGTCCAAGCTGATGACATTTGAAGCAACGCCTCAAGGAGGTCACAATTCTCAAAAAACACTTCTGCCATCCAAATCGGAAATCATCTCTACGCAGTATCTTGGAAGCAGACACAGAATCCACCACAAATCTCGCCGTCCAAGGTCCATCCACACGATATTGCTTCATATATAGATATTTGAACATTTTACAGACCCTAACACCCTTTTTTTTATTTTTTTTTTATTTTGACTGGTGGTGGAAATCTGACGACCAGACACCACTGCACCACCCTCAACCCGAGCCAGGGGCCTAACTGCGCACCCCCACCATGAACCGAGCATCCATCGGGGATTGTTACACCCCCGGTGGAGTACTCGCCCAGCTCAAGGAGCACACGCGGGAAACACACCCCCAAGCGCGCCTTTCAGCACACCCAGCTCAAAGAGGCGAACGGTGCAGTGGTAGTGTGGGGTTCGACCCACTAAAACCACCACCTGGGCGTACTCTGAGACGCAGTCAGGGATCGCCGCAAAGCATACTTCCAACTGTGCCTCTGCCCCTAAGATTCTATAACTTCTTGAACCCCGAGGGGACCAGGAAGCGACATGAAAAGACATGCCCCGAGTCTCTAAGTCTTCGGTCCATGCCGGAAATAATAATAGAAACAGATATCATCCCCCCCAAACAATGCTGACCCCAAGATATCACCAGAAGGTAAAAAGCCATAATCATAATATTATATAAATAAGATACATGATAGGATGAAAAATCCCAACATGTAAATGAGTACTCGCAATAAATAGTGCCAAGACACCAGTTCTCATGACAACAAGTCATATAGAAGAACTCCATGTTTGTAGATATAGATATGATAAATATAATAAATATAAGAAAAAAGAACATGAAATTATAGATATAAAGATGTGTACTAAAACTATATAAGCAATTAAATGACTATATGCATAACAATAAATATCATTATAGATCCATAAAATATATAAATATAAGAATATAAGAAGAGACACCAGAAACCCCCAGAGACAAGTGCCCATCCCATCCTGCACCTACCTAAGGGAATATAAATACCGGCAGACTCCCTCACAGAGAACCCGAAAAGTCACCCAATTAACCATTTGATTGTTGTCACCACAAAGGACATTCCCAGGATTGAAGTCCCCTACAAACGTCTGTAGGCAAACATTTCGAAGCCTCAGTATGACATCATTTTGACATCCAAAGATATAATGTAGAGAGCCGCCGATATTACCACTATCACAGAGCGAACATATAGGACTCTCCCTTCTACCAATCTTAAATAGGTGTTTATCAAAGGGACCATGTCCAGTAATAACAGAGGTGGTACAGGACGAGAACACAACAGGTGATCTATTTGCCGACCACATCCCGACATCCGGAATGAAGAAATGAGTGGTTCTACCAAAATCGGACTAATCCCACAACACTTGCCATCTCTCAAAAACCTCAGTCTCAGTAGAGCCCTTGATCTGAGAGATCAAAGTACGCAACGCTCTGTTCTCCCTGTTGAGAGGATGCTGCAGAACAAAGTAATTATTAATACGCTTGAAAATAATCAGTTGCAACGGAGGGAGCTTATGCAAAAGAAATAAGGCCTCATGAGAAACAGTTCTATAGGCACCAATTGATTTGATCAAGGAGATCCGTATAGCCGTTTGAAGTTGGTTGTGATAGCGAATATCATTAAGAGCATGATACCACGCCGGTATCCCGTAAAGAGCAATGGATAAAATAATATTGATATAAAGTTTTATCTGATTAACAGAAAGAACCCGACATGATTTAAACAAATTACTGAGACAGTAAGTGACTCGCCGAATCTTCAAACAGACCATACGAACATGATCGGTAAAGTTCAATTTCGCATTTAATGTAAACCGTAAGTACTTCACAGAGGGTTCAGGAACAATCCTCCTGCCCTGAATCCGGAAGTAGAGCCTATCAATATCAACGTGCCTATAAACATAATTAATAAGAGCGTGCGTTTTGTCCCACGAAACCGAGAGATTCTTTCGAGAGAGAAAGTCATGAATCCGATTCAGAGAATCCTCAACCAAACATTTAACCGATGAAGGAGAAACACCCTGTACAACCAATGCAAGATCATCCGCAAAAGCTATCAAGAAGGCCCCCCTCGGCAACGCAAGATCAAAAATATCGTTCAGAGCAATGTTCCACAAGAAGGGACCAAGAACGGACCCCTGCGGAACACCCCTATTATAAGCATAGGATTTCTGATAAAAGTTATTAAAAGAGATGATGGATCTATCCCGTAAATATTCCTTAAGAGCATCCTGTACCGACCAAAAACGTATTTATAAAAGTATGTCGTTATAAATAAACAGATTTGAGAACGGTTTGACAGGTATACTCTATGAAGTGTAAGGAAGGTACGAGATTCTTTCGTTTTCCGAAAATCGATAAAAATTTAACAATAAACAAATCTGTACTAACAATTTTTCCTGTAATAAAAAATGCAGTAGGTATTTTGGAAAAAGAAGAAATCTCGTAGCTAGCCACATATTTAGAGAATCGTTTGAGCCTAGTCTCGATTAAAAATTCGAAGAAATGTGCACATACTTTTATAAATACGAAATACTAAAAAATTGCTAAAATATCAGTCCTGTTTTATCTCGAAGCTGATAAAACAGAGCAGATATTAGTTCATATAGATGGCGATACAAAAGATTTTTATAGGTGAGACAAAGATAAGAGACCTTATGTTTAATTCTATTAAGTTAAGACACGAACCATTTTAGGTCGGGAAAGGATCCTCTTAATGAACCTAATCAAATAGGACGGAAAATTAAACTTGATCATATTAGAAATGATTTCTCTATGCTCAACGCTATTAAAGGCATTTGAGATATCAAGAAGAACAATAGTATTGATCACGGCTACAATAGTGCGTCCCGAGACAGGATCCAACCTATCACAACACTGGAAGAGTTTCTGTACAGCATCCACAGTTGACATGCCAGATCTAAAGCCATATTGTCTATGATTGAACATTTCAATATCAAACGAATGTAAGTTTAACCTAACTTTGACAATACTCTCCAGTGGCTTTGATAAATTGGAAATCAAACAAATTGGACGCATCTTGACAGAATCCTTCTTCTCAAAGAGAACAAGTCTCTGTTTCTTCCAGACATCAGGTATGTGCGCATTAAAAATCATATATTCAAATATTTCTCTAAATATCTGTAGATTATTCAACACCAGATATTTGACAATAGGAACAGATAAGCCATCCAAGCCTGGTGCAGCCCGATTACGCACACCCTTGACAGCTGAGATAACCTCAAAATCCGTCAAAGGAGGAATCTCCAGATCTACAGGTAGGTTATTGGTATCAATTAATAAGTATTGAAATTCACTTACAGGAAACAGTTCAGAGACCACTCTATCCAAGTCTTCTTCAAGAAGAACCACATTCTTTGATGACAGCCGCCTCATGACAATTTTGTATGGAAATCCCCATGGATTTTCCTGAAGTGTCAAAGCAAGATTAAGCCAAGCCTCATTCTTCTTAGTGGAAATCATCACCTTAAAACGTCTTTTAGCAAGAGAATAAGCCTCAAGCAACTCATGGTAAGCATGCGTACTTCTAAAGTCAGAAGAGGCAGAAAGAATCTTGCGTCTCAAAGTATTAACCTTCCACTTCAAATTTGACAGATCAATACACCACCAAAAGGACTTCCTACTATTTGGAGGCGCAGCAGGATCCAAAATTATGAAAGTATTATTACAAGACGTAGTAATAGTCTTAATAACATTAAAAGAATCCTGAATGGGATCAATGTCCCTATTAAGAAGCCACTTGAAGTTAACGTCCAGCACAGGAAGACGCTCCAGATCAAAAGACCACTTATAAATGTCAGCATCAAGAGTATATGGAATCCTGGGAAGTGTCTGTTGAGCATTAAGAAGACGACTTTTAAGTGAAATGGTGATGAGAATAGTGTTGTGATCGCTCAAGTTCTCCCTATCGTGTGAAACCTTCCAATTAAAATCAAAAAGACTAGACGCTTTATCGTTCACCAAAGTAAGATCAACGATGGAGCACCCACGGGCTGAACTAAATGTGGGAATAGAACCATGATTGAGGATATGCAATCTCTGATTTAGGAAGAAATCTACCAAGATCTGACCACGATCATTTGTTATAGAGTCACCCCAATTAATGGATCTGGCGTTGAAGTCCCCACCAATCAACAAGGGAGATCGTCTATACTTGTGTACAAGAGTATCCAAATCAGCCATAACCCTCTCAATGTCCACATTTACCCTGGGTGAGATATATAAAGATACGACAAAGAGGTTATATATCTTGGAAACTGAATAAAAACTCCCCTGATCAACTTTCTTAAAGGGAATCCTCTTATTAATCAAGGCTATACCACTATTGAGGTCCACAGATGAATTAGTGATAATGGAAGATCTCTTGTAAGGATGTTCAGAGACTAGAATTGCATCGACGGCAAATCTAAAGGATTCCTCAATCATAAGGTTAAGTGAATCACCCGAATTATTTACATTAATCTAAAACAACCTCAGGAACGGACTGTTTGAAGACTTTTGATGATCCTTTCCAGATGATGACAATTTTTTGAACCTGTAAAATGATTATGATAATCAAGACCTAGATCAATTTTACAAGGAACACATATAGGATCACGTTGACAATCAGAGAAGTTATGAGAATCGTTACAGCCACATTTAAAACAGACTCCAGATCTATCATCCTTGTGCGTACAATTGTTGGCAAGATGACCCACTTGCAGACATCTTTTACGTCTCTTTTTTGAACTAACCTCCTTAAAGTTACCAACAGTCCAACTCATATTCATCTTTTTAATTGTCAAAAGTTTAGCAGCGGAGGACTTATTTATAACAAAACGTGCCACCTTAGTGCCAGACCTGAGTTGTCTAGAGAAGACAAACCTAAAGCCAGCCATCTCAACCTTTAAAATGGATAATCCAGTTTTAAGCATGTTGCCAATGTCATCGTCCACAAAATAACCAGGTATGTTATCGATCTCAAGTAATGCTGTAGGAATGTGCTTTAAGACAGAAGTCTTATCATCCACAGCTCTATCAATCTCAGACTTAAATTTCTCAATAGATTCAGAATCAGTATTCTCAATTTCAAAAATAGTATCGCCTTTACTAGTATGCCTGATTGTATTTATTGTGACACCTAAAGCTTCCGGATTAACCTTTTGAATAATGTTCTGGATAATAACCTTATTTATTCTTGTAGTAGTACCACCAGTATCATTAATGACAGTATCAGCCACGACCCTAATAGCATTATGTACAAAGGGATTGTAACAAGAATTCCTGTTGCATGTGCTATCGGAGATAGAAATTCTGGAATAAGAATAAGAATCGCCTCACAAAGGTGTGAGTGGCGACATCTGTCGTGATTCAAGGGAATCACGATAGATCGAGATCACGTAAGGGACTGCATTTCGGGAAGGAAATGCGGGGACTGGTCGACTCGGCGTAGACCCGGCGGGGCCGTAGGGCCAAAGCGGGGCGCCGGGCTCGGCCAGGCGAGGCTGCCCCACTCGGGATCTGGGAGTGCTCCCCAAGGATATCGACCTGCTCTCGCCCTGTACCCAAAGCCCTAGGCGGGTTGACGGGAGGAGGGGAGGTGATATTCCGGGCCTGAGGAGGTCGGAAACGATTCCCGATACTCCTATGACCGAACGGAGCCAGCCCTGAGGGGAGACTGAGTGGCCGGGATATGCCGCCCTGTCCCTCTGGCGAGCCCGAGAGGAGAAGTGAATGTCTGGACTTCGGGGACTTGGCAGGGTTCCCGAAGGATAGAATGTTCCAGGAAGGGTTGCTGGTTACCCGACATAACCAGCTGGCGCCCTGAAGGACGGTATCGAGAGGGATCAGGCCGAAGGTAACACCCCTTCCCTGCATTCAGGCAGGAGTGCAGGGAAACATGTTACAGGATTAACATTTAGCAATTTATTAAAGGGTTTCTTCTTATCAGCCTTCGAAGACTTTCCAGGAGCCTTAACAGGAGGAGCAGCAGAGACGTCACCAGTAGAAGCAGAAGGAACTTGACCACGCTTACTCTTATGATTCTTGTAGCTGTTTTTACTCTCTCGAACTGGCAAATTTGGATATTCTTTCTTATCGAGAAGATTAGCATACGACACAGCACAGTCAGAGGTATTTTTATACATGACATCACTAGAGATAACTGGTTTAGTAGCCTTTAAGGCCTTTAATCTAGCATTTTCTTCTCTTAAGGACTCAATAGTAATATCTTTATCCTTTAAGGTTATCTGATGAATACGTTGAATCTCTTCAAGAGCATTAAGGATCCTCTTTTGATATTCATGACATGGTGACAAAGATTCACGCATACGTTCCATGTTATTAAAATTAGTTAGCATAAAGGCATTGCAATGAGAATATCCCAAAAGACAAGATCTAATAAGAGCAAAGGGCTCGACAGGTAAATCCTCAAACTCATTAGCCATATTAATATCCATATTAACATTTTCAGAGTTACTAGTAAGATTCACAGAAAATACAGGACTCTTAGCACCACAGCCTCTAAAGATAAGCCTCTCTAGCATCTCTATTCTGCTCTCTGGTCCTTCTAATTTCAGAATCTCTATCCTTTTGTCTTTTACCCAGGAGCGCGGAAGAAGAGGACTTTAAGGGCATCCTTTCCCGGCAGAAAAAGTCAGCGGCGGCCGCTGACTTGGTTCGCGTTTGGACTAAGTCCAGTAACCAGCGCCACCGCGCTGTCTAATAGCACACACACATATATAGAGGATGGCTATGTGTGTGACGCCTGTAGCGGCTCACGCAACAGCCACCCCCCCCCCTCTATCCCCGCGCCGTAATGCTCATGGGACTATTTTTAGCCCAGAACGAAGCCTATAGCGATGCTTTTCTAGCCGGGCCAGCCATTGATAATTTCTATATATGAAAATGCTACAGGCCCGGCACAAGCACGTTTGGCTATAGGCGCATACCCTCCATCCGCAGATCAGCTGTTATGACAAGCTGATTGCGATTTTCACGTTTATCACTCTATTTCACTATTTTCCATATTGACTATAATCAAAAACGTGAAATAGAGTGATCAACGTTTTCTTTGGAGGATATAAAAAAAAATTATAAACTAAAAATGGTTATGTAACTTTTAAAAAAATCTATTGTAATTATCAATAGATTTTGTACAAGTCACATTAGCCTTTCTACACAAAAATAACTACATATAAATATATACATTATATATCTAACTACATATATATATATATATTATAAAACTAACTACATATATATATATATATATATTATAAAACTAACTACATATATATATATATTATAAAACTAACTACATATATATATATATATATATTAAAAAAAGGAGCCCCATCCACGCTCACTTTTGTGTGACGCAACCAATGATTTCGCCACTCCAATTAACAAAAATGTAATGAGAAAAAGAGATAGCAAAACTTATACAAAAACTGAGAACAACGATTTATATTGTCGGAAATTCCGATAAATCGTTTGTTTTTTATGATATCAATAAAGTGCTTTCTCATAAGAGAAAACATCATAGCAGTATTGTTTTTGCTCGGATCAAAACCCAAAACTATTGAGGTTGCGATGCAGCGGCATAAATTCCGCAACTCCAAGAGTCTGGTTGCGTCTGTACCTTAGGAAAAATAATGTTAGATATTTTCACCATAGGGTACCGCAAGGAGATGTATTCTTTTTCTTCCTTTGATAGCTTTTCATAAGTGCACGAAGGTAAACTATCGTACACGTGAATCTTACAGCCATCAAAGGAGACACATCTCCAATGATCAGAGCAATTACCTCCAAAAATCTGCAGACTTTTCAATTTTGAAATTGGTTTCACAAAGTGATTGTATGCTACATACAAAACACTTTGTGTCTCGAAGTCTGATGTTTCTCTTATAATACTGAGAAATTTGTCTAATGATTCATCATTTAATTTTCCATCAATTGGCAAGACATTTTTCTCAATGTTCTCTATAGAGGCATTTGCTGCATCAAGAAATTGACGTTGCATATCGTTCTTTTCTTCCGATATGCAAACTTTCACGATGCAGCAATCTTCCTCTTGACAAATTTCCGGAATATTATTAATACTACTAGTTTTTCTTTTTCTAGTTTTGCTTTTTTCATCTTTTTCCATTTTTTCTTTCCGCGCTTTATCTTGAGCTTCCAAGATAAAGCGCGATCGCGGATAGCATATTTCTAATATACCTACTATCAAGAATTTCGGGAAGAAGACAATGCTCGTAGAATTTGTGAGCTTTGTCTTCATTTCTGTCTCCCAAAATTCTTGGTTTCTACCTACTCTAACTACAATGCTGCTTTTCGGTGTCCAAACAGTGAACATGCAATACTGTCTGTTAGTAATATGCAGCTGTCCTTGCACTTGATAATAATATTTGTGACGAATGTTAAGTTCTAACCTATCATTTTTGTCACAAATATTCTTTTCATATGAGCAATTTTTTGGATTGCTTCTTCCGCTGACATGTTCTCGGCCGATGACGGACACTTTATCTCAACAAGGCCGTCATCGTCAATCAGTCCGTCAGGAGAAGCACCCAAAAAGGGAAATTCGCTATCGATAAATAAGCCGCATTTTTCAATGGGCTTATTTATCTTTTTCGTCAATCTTCCTTAGCATTCCTTTCGTTTTCATGACCATAATGGATTGCTGCAGTGTCAATTATTGGCGGATATAATATCTCCTTTACCATAGCGGCACAAGACGTTGTATCTCGTCTGCGGCATATTTTTCCAAAATTTGACGCCTGTTAGCATATCTCTTCTTATGGTCATCCATAATGGAGAATCTGCCTGATCTACCGTATCGCGTTCGATGTTTTTCGCATTTTGACTATTATCATTTAACTTCTGATAATGGTCCTCGCGTAACGATCGAACACTTCTTTTGGCAAATCAGGCTTTTGCGATTGCAGACCATAATGTTGATTTTTATCGCCCGTGAGTAGAGTAGCTATGGGATTCTGGACCAACGCGTGTTAGTGTCACACCGACACACACGGACACACCACACATGCACACTTGTAGGTGAGGGGGTGAGGTGCGGGTGAGCGGGAGGTACAAAGTCCAATTAGTCAGCACTTTTTTTGCAATGTCAGCACATTCGATCTACCCCCCACCTATGCGATTGACGCATTAATTGACCTTCAAATCTCAAAAATTGTTAATAGTGCAAGAGTGCGAGCCATGTAAATTCATGTAGTTGTGAGAGCAAATCTTACACGGACACACCCATACAAGTGAACATGGAGGTGAGGGGTGTGCGGAGGGGTATGAAATTACCCACACATGTGCAGTCCAATGGAGTAGGGGGTAGTGTAGATCATCAAATTCCTGCAAGAAGAGATGAACCTTGAAAACATGGAGGTGGGACGGAGGGGGACAAGTATCAGATGCAGTTGGGGCAGTAACCTGGAAGAAGGTGAGTCTCTTTCTAATACATTAATATTTCATTGCATCTCTGTCTGACGTGTATCAATGATAACGCGCGGTTGTCGCTAACGGCACGTGCCAAAACCCCCACCCAAGCGATATTAGCTCTTTCTCTAATTGTGCGAAGGAGGCTGTACGATGACCCGATCATCGTGGCACGTGTGGCCAAACCTCCGCCCAAAAATGCATCATGGCATGTATTCGTCTCACCTAGCCCGCCCAATAAGATTTAAGCATTTATATGAGACTGGTGACACATCTCACCTGGGATCCAATTAGATTTAAGCATTTTATAGCAGATATGACTCCTCTCTTTTTTTGTCCAATTACATTTTTCTATCGATGCATTTTGACTGCAAATTTCATCAATCATCATCATCAATGAAATCTTGCACCTAAGATAATATTTAGTGGGCTGTAGATTTTTATTGTACTTCAGTAGGAATTGAATCACAGATAGGTATACTTGGCTTAAAATTATACTACAGTAGACACATTGGTTTACTTGGAAAATGGAGGCTACGCTAATTAAATCTTTAAGATTAATTAAAACTCCCATAGAGTTTAAGCATTGGAAGATTCAATGTGTAAATTATATTGATTCAATCAATCAAAGTATTGAATAATAATACATCTGTCGGACTGAGGCAAGAAAAAATTTGCTGAAATTGCACGTCTAAAGTGTATGCTCCTACGGGCGCAGAGAGCAAGACTCTCCAAGTTTGGTGCTGGTACATCACAACAACCATCCCACCTACAGTGGGAAGATTTGTCGAATTGTCGATTTGTCGATTTGAAGAATTTGTCGCTCTTCACCACAGACAATTCGAGTGGGTGGTATCGTGAGCATGTGAAGGAACCGCTGCTGAGGGAGCTGGAAGAATTCAGGAGCGTGACAGTGGGTGGAAATTGACACAGATTATACATTTACAGTTAAACGTGAACAAGTATAATCCTCTGCGATCCGGTGCATGTATAAGTTTACCCGACTACATTCAGAAGAAGAAGGCAGTGATTAACATTGATAGTTCGGACAATGCATGTTTCGCATGGTCAGTTGTAGCGGCACTATTTCCAGCTACCCAGCATACAAGTCGCACTCAATCATATCCGCACTACAGATCAGTGTTGACATTGAAAACATTTCCTTCCCAACATCTTTGCGGGAAATTAGAAGATTTGAGTCGGATAATGATGTGTCGATCAATGTTTTCACCACGGAGTGTGATGCTGAGGAGCTGGTAAAATAGTACCACTACAGCTGACCACGTTGAAACGTGCGAGACACGTTAATCTACTGCTTCTAACTGATTCTGAGGGAATTGGACACTTTACATGCATCAAGAACCTGTCACGTCTCGTTGGAATGCAGCTCAGCAAACATCGTCTTCAAAGTTCATGTGATAGGTAAGGATGGAAAAGAAGAAGAAGAAGAGAAAAAAAAAAATTTTTTTTCAGTGTCTAATTAGTAATTATATTGCAGATGCCTCCACTATTTTCCACACTCGGGAGAAATTGGATCATCACATTGTAGACTGTGAACGTGTGAAACCAGTGAGAGCGGTTCTCCCCACTGCAGACAATCGATGGATTAGTTTTAAAAACATTAAAGAACAGTGAACGCGTACCGTTTATAGTGTATGCTGATTTTGAGTGTCTTTTGAGAAAGGTGAACAATTCGGATCCCTCACAGAACACAAACACTTATCAGCATCACATACCATTTAGTGTAGGTTATTATTTTAAGTGTAATAGAGATGAGACTCTTACTAGATATAGTTCTATACCGCGGTTTAGATTGTTCAAATTGGTTTGCTCGTGAATTGTTGGAAATTGCACGATTTGCACGAGACAAACTGAACAGTGAGCAACCTATGCAACCGCTCAATTTGTTAGATTTAAGACGACACGCGCACGATTCACAGTGTCATATCTGTAAAAAGCCGTTTCTTCCAGGCGATATAGTAGTTCGCGATCATGATCATATTAATGGTAGATATAGGGGACCTGCCCACAAGTGTTGTAATTTAAACTTTAAAGATTCGCATGTTATTCCAGTAATTTTTCACAATTTATCAGGCTACGATGCACATTTTTGTAATTGAAGAGATCGCGAACGCTTTCGGGGGACAGATCGAACTACTCCCCCTGAATAAGGAAAAATACATTTCATTTACAAAATATGTTCAAGAATACAATATTAAATTGCGTTTTATAGATTCATTTAAATTTTTAGCCTCTAGTCTGGACAAGCTTAGTTCATATTTAGAAAAATCACAATTATTAAATCTAAAATCACAGTTTCCAAATTTAGAGGATAATCATTTTAATTTACTTACGAAGAAAGGTATTTTTCCTTACGACTATGTGGACGATCTGTCCAAATTGGAAGAGATGGCTTTACCTACACGTGAATCATTTTACAATAGATTAACCGATAGCAATATAATGGATGATGCATATAATCATGCCGTAGATGTGTGGACCAGATTCCAGGTGAGAACGCTTGGAGAGTACAGTGACCTTTATTTAAAGACTGACGTACTATTATTGGCTGATGTTTTCGAGAATTTTCGCGATAGCTGCAATTGAAAATTATACACTAGATCCTGCACATTATTATACGCTCCCAGGCTTCACCTGGGATGCAATGTTAAAATTTACTAATGTTAAACTAGAATTATTTACCGACATTGATATGCTTTTATTCATTGAACGTGGAATACGCGGTGGTTTGAGTCAGTGCTCCCATCGATATGCTAAAGCCAATAATAAGTACATGTCAGATTTTAATCCGGAGGAAGCATCGCGTTACCTGATGTACTTTGATGTGAATAACTTGTATGGTTGGGCAATGAGTCAACCATTGCCGACACACGACTTCCAATGGATGGAGGACGCTGTACACTTTAACGTCTTTAGCGTTCCCATGGATTCCCCAATCGGATACATCCTTGAGGTGGATCTCGAGTACCCACGCGAGCTTCATGACAAGCACAGTGATTTACCATTTTGTCCGGTTCGTGAAAAACCGTCGGGTTCATCGAGTCAGGTGAAGCTGCTTGCAACCGTAAGCGATAAGGAGCGTTATGTGATACACTACCGTGCGCTACAGCAATGTCTGCGACATGGTCTTGTACTCAAGCGTATCCATCGTGGTTTACGGTTTCAGCAGTCCACCTGGCTCAACTCTTACATCCAGCTTAATACGCGATTACGTACAACCGCGAAGAATGATTTTGAGAAAAATCTGTTTAAGCTGATGAACAATGCGGTTTTCGGGAAAACGATGGAGAATGTGCGAAATCGCGTTGACGTGAAGCTCGTGACCAAGTGGGAGGGAAGATATGGGGCTGAAGCGTTAATCTCCAAGCCAAATTTTCACAGTCGCGCAATATTCAATGAGAATCTGGCCGCTATTGAACTTTCCAAATTATCAGTTAAATTTGATAAACCAATTTACGTAGGCATGTCCATATTAGATATTTCAAAAACTTGCTTGTATGAATTTCATTATGATTATATGCATCACACATTCGGGTCTAGTTGTAAGGTTCTTTATACTGATACGGATAGTTTGATTTATGACATTATCTGTGAGGACGTTTATCAAATCATGAGGCGGGATATTCACAAATTTGATACAAGTGACTATCCACCTGACAACATCTACAATATCCCGCTCTTAAATAAGAAAATCCCCGGTCTCATGAAAGATGAGAACAACGGGAAAATTATGAGTGAATTTGTGGGACTAAGATCGAAAATGTATTCTCTGAAGGTAAATGGGTCTGCTGAAATTGTAAAAAAGGCTAAAGGAGTGAAAAATTATGTGATTGCAAAGGAGATAACTTTCGAAGATTATGTTGAATGTTTACAGAATTCAACGGAGGAAAATTAGAGTTCAGAATAATATAAGATCCAAATTGCACAAAGTCTATTCCGTTTCACAGAGAAAAATTGCTCTTAGTCCGCATGACGACAAACGTTACCTCCTCACAGATGATGATGATGATGATTCATACTCGACTCTTCCGTGGGGGCACTATAAAATAAGTTTAGTATAGTTTATTAGTATTTACTATAGATTTAAGTAGTTGCAATGTAAGCGTTTTCGAATGTATAAAGGTGGCTGGTGCAGAGAGCCTTAATTTAGTCAGAGGTCAATAGTTGTCATGGAGTGCACCAAAGTGATTTTTATCGATGTGCAGGGATTTACTCTGGACAATAAGAGATTCATCGTGAAAGAGTTTGCCGCCCTCTACGGAAAGAGACTACAACATTTAGTCTTCAGGGAGCCCTTTTCCTACAATTGGCTGACCAATGAGGAAATAAAACGGGCAACTTGGCTGCGCAACAATCATCATGGATTTTGCTGGACTGATGGTTATACACCATACAAACAGTGCAGTCAGCTGATGAATGATATAATCCGAATGATTCTCCAGGATGAGGATGATGTGAAGACCATCACCGTATACGTAAAGGGACTGGAGAAGATTACATGGCTCAGAGATTTTTACCCGACGTTGAACATTAGAGAATTTGACGATCAAATGTTTAAATTTCGTCTGAAGGACTATGTGAATAATGATAAATTTCACCACTGTGCATGGCATTGTGCGAGGAAAGTATGTGCAATGAGGAATGTATTTATAATGCAAAATGAATATTGTAAGACACGATTGGTGGAATAAAAGACTGATTTATTATTTATTATTTATTGGAAATCTTATACAATGTCATTTTTATTAATCCAAGAGTTACACGATGAATCCATTCCCAACCATTTTACATAAATCTTATTATCCTTTTTGCGCAGTACCCGCTCCACCAGATATGTATCGGGAACTTTTGTCTTTTGCAATTCATACTCGTAGAAACCGCCTTTAATGTCTTTGCCACGATAGTCTTGCAGAAGATAGGTGACGGGTGTGGTATAACAAACTTTGGTAATTGCAAAGATTTCAGTTGTCCAGTTTGGTGTGTATCCCTTGGCAAAAACTCTCTTAAATTTACTTATTCTCACGAAATCTCCAATCTTGAATATGGCCGGCTTTTTTCTAATTTTCGACAGATTAAATTCTGCAATCAGAGTATCGGGCCTCACATCTACAGGCCGCATCTGGATAGTGCGATGGCGTTTCTTGTTGTAAGCCGAGACGAGATCTTGCAGTATCGCACACCACTTGTAATTTCCATTTAAACTAAACTGCTTCCACATTTCAGCCTTTAGCGTTCGATTCCAACGTTCGACGATCGACGCCTTCATTGGGCTGTATGTCGAATAGTGATTAATTGCATGTTTTTTCACGAGATTTCGGAATGTGGCATTGTAGAACTCTTTGCCGTCATCTGTCTGCAGATTTCTCGGACATCTTCCTCCTCCTCCACTCTTTTGCAGAATTTTAGCAAACGCTGCACTAACGTCCTCGGCATTCTTAGTCTTTAGTGCAGCAGCCCAAGCATACTTTGAGAATGCATCGATACATGTCAATATGTATTGGTAGCCAGAGTCTTTGTAGTTGCGCATATCAACCAAATCTGCCTGCCAGAGATCATCGTAACCACGTACGATTACCCGTCTTCGTGGGAAATTTCGCCGTGCAGGCTTATGCAGTTCTTCGACCAGCTGTCTCTTTTCCTTACTCATTCCTCTGCTTCTTCTTCTCCTTTTTTGCTAGTGAAACAGAGCACGAGTTGCTGCAAGAGCTGGCAGAGTACAGAAATCCAATCCGCCCCCTTCTTCTTCGTGATTCTAAACCAAACTTTATTTCTCATTCTAGCCTTATTGTCATACTACCGCAATGAGTCATGCTAAACTGATACCGTTTCCCAAATTGTCGATATTTTTATAGAATCAAATCGGCTTCGCGAAGTTCTTCGACGATCGATAAAATTTCATTTTCATGACCAGTGTGACCGGCCGATTGAGATGCAATCAAGAGTCTGAGACGAGCAACCAGTTCATTTGGATCATCCCAGTGTACATACTCGATAGGTTTACTATTAACCAATTTCATTGAAATGCCATGACCCTCGTGTTGGGAAGATGGTGTGGACATGAGAGCTGTTGCTACTGCAGTCGCTGATATAGTTTTCCTCTGTATGTTCGAATTTTGTCTGAATAGCGGCGCTATAACTTTCTTATACTTGTAACCTTTATTTCCAATCATTTGATTTTTATCAGAATTTTGACGTCTGTGTGCTTTTGTAATCTCCAGAATTTCCTTATAGTTTTTCAAATCTTTATCCGTGTAGACATTTAGATTTGGTGATTTCTTGAAAATTAGTTCAAACAGACCCCGTGTGCCGGGAAAAGATTTATCATTGACAATAATCGTATCGTTTTTAGTGACTTTAAACCTTGTTTTGCCAAGCATTAAATCATCACCCTTGTAATACACACCATAAACATTATCTATGACATCTTTCGGGTCGGCAAAGAATAATTTCATGTATTCTCGCGCATTAGGTCCAAGATTCTTGGACATTGCATTTATTGTAGCGTTTGGCTGACTCCGCATCATTTCACGAACAGACTGTTCAAGCACAGAGGGTGTTGTAGCAGCAGCAGCAGTAGCTGCTACTGCTGCTGATGATGATGATGCGTACGATACATGATCGCTCTCAATCGGTGAGAGACGTGAATCCAAACGCATACGTTTGGACTGATCTACCGAATTGTTACTGCCAAATCTTTGTCCAAGTGTATCATACTGTTTTACAATTGGTGTTGAACCAATTATACCTGTATATGACATATTGGTATAATCATCATCTGCAATCTCATCGTTCCCCTCATCATCATCATCATTATCATCATATACCTCTTTACTGCTATTCTTTGCATGATTCTTTGTCTGTTCCGTCACTGATACCAATTTCCTTAGTGGTGCAATTATCGGTTGATAAGCTTCGGTGAACGCTTCCTCATTCTCAAGTCTACCAGTTTTCAATGCTCGATGCTTCTTCCGTATTATCTGACTGGTTTCAGCAATTTTCTTGATAAGCTCCTTCTCATCCATCTTTGAACCATTCAGTTGAACTGATTGAATCGACCAGTTGAACCGATGAACAGGTCAGTTGAACCGATAAACAGGTCAGTTGAACCGATGAACAGGTCAGTTGAACTGGTTGAACAGGTCTGTTGAACTGGTTGAACAGGTCTGTTGAACCGATGAACAGGTCAGTTGAACCGATAAACAGGTCAGTTGAACCGATGAACAGGTCAGTTGAACTGGTTGAACAGGTCTGTTGAACCGATGAACAGGTCAGTTGAACCGATAAACAGGTCAGTTGAACCGATGAACAGGTCAGTTGAACTGGTTGAACAGGTCTGTTGAACCGATGAACAGGTCAGTTGAACCGATGAACAGGTCAGTTGAACTGGTTGAACAGGTCTGTTGAACTGATGAACAGGTCAGTTGAACCGATAAACAGGTCAGTTGAACCGATAAACAGGTCTGTTGAACAGGTCAGTTGAACTAATCAGTTAAACTGATCAACTAAACAGGCTATAGGACAGATCTGTTGAACTGATCTAATCAGACTGATTTAATTAGAGCAATGCAAACTCATTAAAACCCTTTCGATATCGTCCATCTTGAAGAGGACTGTCCTTGTCCACCACCAAGAATCCATAGTTTTCATGCCAACAGTGTGAGCATAATTTGGT
Source organism: Sclerodermus sp. 'alternatusi' (assembly GCA_037305995.1). Taxonomy (NCBI): domain Eukaryota; kingdom Metazoa; phylum Arthropoda; class Insecta; order Hymenoptera; family Bethylidae; genus Sclerodermus; species Sclerodermus sp. 'alternatusi'. Next base: position 17,541 of record JBBEEM010000083.1, read on the forward strand.
GAATTGGTCAAATGTCATGTCTGTATTCACATGATCGTTGTAAATGTGTCGCAGATTGGTACCGTCTTGGCGGAATATTATCATGAAATTAGTATTATCTCGAATGAGATGTTTGGGTATCTTGGCATACGTCTGACACAGGTAAAAACTGTCAATCTTTGAGTGTCGACCCATGGAGAAGTAATCGCGGATATTGTTCTGCTTGTCGGACGCGACATCGTCAAATATAAAGACAGAGTCCGGCAAAGCCTCGTTTACCGCAATCACATCACTATTGTTGGCGAACGCGTGAAAACCAATTTCCGGAATTTTACTCAAGAGCTGTTGGAAATACTGATATTTTGGCTGATGCAACGACTTTGAGTAGACGTAGACGTTGGAGAACCGTAGACCGTTTGGACTCTCAATCAGATTGAGCAGTACATTTGTCTTGCCGCAATTTGACGGGCCGCAAACGATACCACGTATTGTGCATGGTAAGAGTTTTCCATGTCGTTTCGCCATAGGCTTCGTCAGCCTATCAACGCTCGTCACCTGAATACGTGGATAATGTTTCACGAATCGCATTTTATCAATCTACCACCTGCAACTGACTGATCTGAAACTATGCGATTGGTATTTATACCGACTCTCTCGCCCAAAAGAGCTCATTATCTCTGTAGACAGCTACGATGAAAGACGTTTCAACTGATATTTATAATCTTAGTGTCGAGGAAATTCAATCTATCCCCCGTACAGTACTGCTAAAGTTTTTTCCCGAGGCAATAGAACACATTTGGGAAAAATTAGCGCCGCATATTCAGTCTGATTGTGACGTGCAAGCCTGTCGTCGTTGTATAAAGCATCTACCTCTACTGTACACACAGATTGATGGTCCGGCTCCTATGAGGAGAAACTGTCAACTCTGCAAAAAGGAGCAATCAAATGTCTAGGAAAAAGTTGGGAAGTGGTCTGTTTAACCGCTTGCTCAACAAACTACCAGTCGAACTACACCTACCGGGCTATCAGTTTTGTGGACCGGGGACACGATTGCAAGAACGATTGAAACGAGGTGAACGTGGAATAAACAAGTTGGACGCTGCTTGCAGGGAACACGATATAGCCTATTCACGTAGCAAAGAACTGCCGGAGCGACATAGAGCCGACAAGATTCTCGCTGATAGTGCACGTGAGCGTATCACTGCTGGAGACGCAACCTTGGGTGAGAGAGCAAACGCAACAGCTGTTTGGACCGCCATGAGTGCAAAGAGGAAACTTGGCATGGGCCTCTGTGCTAGGAAAAGGATACCTAATCAGGATACTACGAAGCGTAAGAAGAAGAAGAAGAGGAAAATGATGAAAAAGGGTGGGATTTTACCACTGCTACCATTGCTCGGTGCGTTTGGTGCATTGGCCGGTGGAGCATCAGGTATCGCAAAGGCCGTGAATGATGCCAAGGCAGCACGAAAACAGCTGGAGGAAATGCAGCGTCACAATCGTGCGATGGAACTAGCACGAGGTCGTGGGCTTTATCTAGCGCCTTACAAGCATGGTAAGGGTGTGACCAAGAAGTCGAAGAAGAAGAAAGAAGTTAAAAAAAAATAATTGTTAAATTACCATCCGATGGTCCTACCACCAACATTCAGCTAGCTAAAGTCTGTAAAAATATTCAAGGCTTTCGTGGTGTTTTTATGCGTAATGCACTACCTCCCGATGGTCCACATCCCGATGAATGTGCAATCATAAATCTGGACGATTGGAGTGGACCGGGCACTCATTGGGTGGCATACGTTAAACGTGGAAATAGAGTACTTTACTTTGACTCATTTGGTGATTTAAGACCACCCACCGAATTGTTTGATTATTTCCCGCCAAATATTAGAATCTACTATAATTACAATGCTTATCAGAGCTATGATACCAGCATTTGTGGTCAGTTGTGCGTCAGATTTCTTCACGATAACTCTCGGTAATAATGTCACGTACATTTACATTAAGTGGTCGTGGAACGTCTGTGCTGAATGTCGACTTTTTCCCGCCAATCAATCTCTACGATGGTCCATACGAGCTCGGTCTTGTAGATTTTCAGGCATGGAACTCAATTCCCAATGTAAATCAGAAAAATAACAAGTTTTACTATGGCGATGATGATAAGGTGATCACTATACCAGTTGGGTGGTACAAATTGAATGCAATAAGCAAGTACCTGCAAGAGAAAATTGCAGAAAATGAGAATTTAGTGAATACTGATCTAAACGATGTTCTCGAGATACATGCAAATCGGAATACACTAAGGAGTATGATTCGATGCATGTATCGTGTGAATTTCAGCAAGGGTCCCAACAGTATTGCAGAACTCTTGGGATTCTCAAACACTAGAATAATCGAGCCCCGTCACTGGGTCGAGTCAGATAGCACTATAAAGATCAGTGCTGTTAATGTTCTGCGAATTACGTGCAGTGTCACCACCGGTGCATATGTGAACGGGAAGCCTAGGCATACCATACACGAATTTTTTCCCAATGTACCGCCAGGATATAAGATCTCGGAAACACCGAGAAACGTCATTTACATGCCAGTCGTTGCACGGAGCATTGATTATCTCTCTGTGAATATCTTGGACCAATACGATAATCTTGTACATTTCGGTGACGAGGAAATCAACGTGAGGTTACATCTGAGGAAATGCTAATTTACAACGACAGCAGTGATAATTACGGAGAAGACAAATCCATCAACAACAACAACAATACTACTAGTACAGGCATTCTGAAGTCTAATACAGGGCTAACTCTGAAAAATATCAAGTTTCTCCAATCTTTGGGATATACGGTGAAAAGACTGTTGAAATATAAGAAATGGACCGGCTAAATATCACTGGAAAACCAATGTCTGACGATCGTATAACTAAATTTGAGATGCATGCGTATAATCCGTATGCAAATACATCGCTGGAGAACAATGATGAGATACGCATACCGATACAGCAGCAGGATCTGGTTACACTGCCCTCTGAGAGTTATCTCTACATTGAGGGAAAATTGGTGGAAGGTGTAAAAGCTGACGATAATCCTGTCACGGTCAAGCTAGACAACAATTGTGTTGCATACATGTTCAATGAGATCCGTTACGAGCTGAACGGTATCGAGATTGACCGATGTAAGAATGTAGGTGTAACTACTAGTATCAAGAATTTGGCGACGTTGACCAGCGAGGAGAGTGCTGCTCTGAGGAATGCTGGTTGGAGTCTAAATGGCTATGATTTGACATTGAATAAAAACAACTTTAGCTTCAGCGTGCCGCTGCGAATGCTGCTGGGATTTTGCGAAGGCTACAAGCGTGTAGTAGTAAATGCTCGACATGAACTTGTGCTAACACGTGCGCGCGATGATATTGCACTGATAACCGAGAGTGGTAATGTTAACAAATCAAGGGTTCAACTGGGCAGGATACAGTGGCGAATGCCTCATCTCACCCTAAATGATATGACAAAATTACAATTTTTACGCTATATCAAGAAAGGGAATATGATTAGCGTTGCTTTTCGCACTTGGGATCTGTACGAGTATCCGCTACTGCCTACCGCGATGAAGCATGTGTGGACGGTGAAGGCTGCGACGCAACTTGAGAAGCCTCGATACGTGATACTGGCGCTGAGGACCAACAAAAGAGCCGGCACTCGCGATAGAGTGTCTGTCAGTTTCGATAATTGTTATCTATCGGATGTCAAACTTTACCTAAATTCGGAATCATACCCCTACGATCGATTGAATTTGAACTTTGAAGAATTGCGCTATTCTACCCTGTACGATATGTACTTAAACTTTATAAGGTCTTACTATGCAGGCAGGAAAGCTGCACCCATGCTAAGTCTACAGGATTTCGCAATTATTGGCCCAATCATACCGATCGATTGCTCGCATCAAAACGATAGTATAAAAAGCGGTACGGTTGACATCCGAATTGAGATGGAATGCATGCAAAATATACCCCATAATACCACCGCATACTGCTTAATTATACATGATCGAGTTATTGAATATAACCCCCTTAATAGTATAGTTAGGAAATTAACTTAATGTATATAATAATTGAATAAATAATTTTTTTCCCACATCAAACTGATCTCTCATTATTAAATGTATACCATTCCCGCTTACACGTTACATTTTAAGCAGATATATAATCTGTTTCTGACAATAAGAGGGGGAGAAGCTTCAGAGGAAAAAAAGTGCAACTATGCAAAATATACTTTCAAGATTTTTTTTTTAAGTGGGAGATGTGCTCTCTATAAAAACATTTGCAAATTTCATTCTCCTTTAAAGCGGTATTATCATCTGTATCAAGTGTCAAATATTAAGTGTGTACTCAAAAGGAAGAAACTGAAAATGGTGAGTAAAAAGTGGTCAAGAAATCAGACTTGTGGTGTAATGAATTAGTGTTAATGTGATAAAGATCTTTTTTTTAATCAATTGTTGCAGGCTGCAAATAATGAAAACGTTGATGAAATGTCGGAGGAGTTTATGGTAAGATTTTTTTGTTTTTTTTATTTTTCCCTAAATAATATATTTTGTGTATTAGAATTGGCAGGAATTGATTCGTGCTAGGGCATCCATCGATGCCTATATTAATGCTGCCCCCGATGAGGATGATACGCGACGCCGTCGCCGTTGCTTCATTGTCGTGGATTTCTTCAGGGAATTCCGTGAAGAAATCCGCGAATATGTTAGTTTTAGCCGTGAACAACGGCTACGGCGGCAGCAGCAGCATGAAAGTGATGACGAGGAGATGTCAGAGGAATTTGAGGTAAGATTCTCTCTCTCTCTTCTTATCCAAAATAATTTCAATATATATTTTATTTATTAGTTCTGGCGGACGATAATGGACGTCAGGACGTCCTCTATTGCCTATGTTGCTACTGCCCCTGATGGTGATGAGGCGCAGCGCCGTCGTCGGCGCATCTTTAGTATAGATTGCTTCCTGGAATTCCGTGAAGATATGCATGGATTTTTTAATTTCATCCAGGAGCACCGACGATGGCGACAACAACATCCGCAACAGCAGGAGCAGCAGCAGCAACAGCAGGAGCAGCAACAGTATATGTGGGAGGCCGAGGAGTAGTATATTAATTATAAATGAATAAATATTTTTTTATTAAAGCATATATGCTTCTTTATTTCCCCGGGCTGTCTCTTTGCAGAGAATGTGTTAAAAATCTACACTGTGAATGCTATGCAAAATTAGTAACATGATAGGAAGTAGACTTTGTTGTCTTGAGATTACAGTTTAGGTTTGCTAGTTAGTCTTTGAAGCATCTCAGTATAAATCTGTCAGTTGCATTGGATACACAATGGTGCAATTAAATGCAGTAAGTTTTTTTTTTTTTTTTTATTCTTATTATTCTTTTTATTAGTCTTTTTACATTTAATTTATTTAATTTGTTAGAATCTCGATCCTACGGGACGCAAAATAGTCCTCAAGGAGGAGGAGGAGGAGGAGGAGGATATTTTGATGGAGGAGGAGGATATCGAGCTGGAGGGGGAGGAGGAGGAGGAGGGTGTATTCGACCCCGTAGTGGAGGAAATCCTCATAATCATGGAGGAGCTCCTCCAGGATGAGGATTTTCTGGCTGAGATTTCAGAAGCAATGGAGGAAGAGGATGTGGAAGAGGAGGAGGAGGAGGAGAGGGTGGAGATGAAAAATATATAATTAAATAAAACTTTTTTAATATATATTTCTTTTTTATTTAATAAAATCCTAATCCTAATCATAATTTTTTTTTCTCATCTACATCGATGTGTCTGGCTACACACTTGACCTTTCGGTGGTAGTCATCATTAATGTCTCTCTCTTTGGCTGCAACTGTTCGACCAACAAAATATTGACACATTTTGCGAATGAAACCTATGAATAATATTACATATACGATTAGTATTACACCAATGTGATAGTTTATAATAAAAATTAAGATTTTCCATACTTATAAATGAGTGGGTTTCCTGTGTGTATGTTGTCATCTTTACAGCTGCTCGACCACGATGAAGAATACCATTTCTGGATGGGCTTTGCATATTACATCCTTCAATTTATTTGTGAAAACTTGTGATGGTACTGGTCTGTCGACACATCACTTCTTCTTTATTGTCGGGTATCGTCATCTTTTTGTCAGTTATAAGATGGAACTTAAGAATATGGAGAGTAATACGGTGAAACTTGATGTGCTTTGCTCCTTAGTCCGCTATCGTGAAACAGCGTACTCCTACCGTGCACCATTTTAAAAAAACCAGATGATTTTTCACGATTGACTAGATGTATATGACTTACCAAGATTATTCCATGATATTACATATGCCGAGGATGATGATGATGATGATGCTGTTGTGCGAGGTGACGTTGACTTGTTAACATTATTAGGTCATATTGACCATGAAATTGATTTTCAAGATGATGATGATAATGGTAGTACATACATACACATACACACACACTTCCACTATCGCTCTTTCTCTCTCTCTTTCTCTCTCTCTATCAGCCTCAGTCTCATTACAGTAACCAGCAGATTCATCACTATCATTATCATCATCATCTTGAAAATTATCATCTTCAAAATCAATTATAACACGCGAAAAATAGTTTTCCCGCGGCTGGGTGAAACCCCGGAAAACAGATCGCGGTACAAAATAATTTCTCCGACCGACTCGGAGAGGTATGAGACCGCCGGGTGGGATTCCTTAGGGAACGCGGATGACCTGAAATAACGATTACGCAAGAACGATTATAAATAATAATTTATTATAATGATGCGGCCGATTCCGCTCGCAAATCTACAATCTATGTACAGCTTTCCCTAATCGAATCGGGAGCGCCCGCTCGCTCGTCGCACGCGTTCTTGCTAGCCGGTACACTCGCGAATCCGCAAGGAAACGGGAATTCTCTGCCCGCTGGCAGAGATCACCCGGTCCTTCAGGAGGAGACTGTCCAACCCAAAGGCCGGATACCCCGATATACCGGTGCGCCCTGGAACAGTCCCTCGTGACGTTCCGGCGCCGCAAGGTGGCTAACCTACGCGGGTAAAATACGCGGATCTTTACAAATACGCTCACGCAACAGGGTCGGGTACGCAAGGTGCAGTCCACTCACTCGACACGCTAGTCCTTCAGGTGGATCCTCCGGCCTTCCTTCGCGCTCTGCAGCCTCCTACGAATGGATCCCTCCTGTCCTCCCTTTTCGCTACGGAGTCGCTGATGTCCTCCAGAAAGCGCCGAGTGTTCGCAGCACGCACCACGGTCCACGTACCCACGCACGCAATTCCACACAATAAATACAATTGACAAAACGCTCTAAAACTCTAGATCCGGTATTCGCCGATGTCGACTATTCGCAGTCTGACATTGAAGTGAGGGAAAGTCGTTGAACTGTCGGATTGACAGTTCAAGTCCTCCCTCACCCACAAAAAATATCGTTTCAAACGTTGTTGTGGCTGAGGAAATCGGTTCAGCCCTGTATCGAACGCCGCGCTAATGAGCGAGACAAAGACAGCCTCTGCTACACTCGGCCGTCGGATAGCGCACGGCTCGACATGCGCTATCTCACTCCGACTCACCGAGGCCGCCAGCTGATCCAGACAATCAGCTCAACGTCTCGGCGCCGAGGGTGTTCAACCTGTTCTCGGTCCCCCGCTTGGGACCAAGAATCGATCGGAGATAATGTAACGATTTTTACACCGTTACACAATTTCATGGTCAATATGACCGATTAATCTTTCAAAGTCCACATCGTCACCTCGCACAATAACATCTTCACCATCATCCCAGCTCTCCTCCTCCTCCACAGCATATGCAATATCGTGGACTAATCTTGATAGATCATCATCATCCAGCCAATCGGTGAAATCATCTGGTCCTTTCATGGTTGCACGGTAGTAGCGTACTGCCTCGCTATAGCGGTCCATATTTTCAACCGCTTTGATCGGCTTGAACATTTCTTTCTGAAAAATTAAAAAATTAGTTTTAAAAATGATAAAAGTAATTAATATAATAATAAATTATTTACAAAACCATATATATATTAAAGTAAATACTTACTAAAAATTTAATAATGTCCTTCATTATAATGCTGCTGCTGTGAACTGATTACACTGAACTGGTTATTACAAATGTTAACTTGCTAATGAGGCTACCTCTGACTCTCAGAGAGGATCGGAACAGTGTGCAAAATGCATACTTCTGTTTTTCTGAAATTGATATGACTATGGGCTACACATCTTCAGAAAACAGGGTGAGGCTACCTCTGACTCTCATATGGGAGATTGAACAGTGTGCAAACTGCTTATTTCTGTTTTTCTGAAATTGATAGTGTGTTATACAGCTATACATCTTTTGGAAAACTTGACCATGTAACACATGCTCATGTATGAATCATGATATGTTACCCGCAAAGTTGGGAAAAAAGATAAAAACATTATTTCCTTTCTATTAATCTTTATTATTCACTTTTCATTATAAATTCAATTCCTCGATATTGTCCACCCTCTTCTATCTTCACATATATACATCCTTCATTTATCTTATCAACTAAATTATTATAATATTCCTTATTGTCTAGAATTTTACTAAATCTAGGCGGTAGGAAGAATGAGAACTTATCACTATCTATAATTATTTTCTTGCCAAACTTGGTATTGGCCTCCCGCATTTTTATTACTTTAAAATTGACATTGATTTCACAATTATTGATCAGTGAGAGATCCATCTGAAAATATTTTAAATAATAATAATTTGACTTATAAATTGTTAAATAAATTTATTATAATAGCAAATCTTACCTTTCTAATATTTCACAGTTCTTGGCTAGTGTTTGATGAAATAATAAAGTCACTTCACTTTTTTTTCGTGACAGTTTAATATGCCTCCAACTATTCCTTGCAGATATGCAACGGGTGAGATAATGCAGTCAATTGAATATTCCCCGAATATCATCACTTAATATTAACTGCGTTTAAAATAGTAGAGGGGGTAAAATTTGGCGTATTATGGGAGAGAAGCTTCACTCATTGGTGAAAAAAATGTTACTAAACTTTTGCCCAAATACATTGATAGAAAATTGCGCTCAGTAAGCAGCATCATATATAGAATAAATGGGATTGAATAAAACAGAGAGAGAGAGAGAGATGGAGAGAAACTCATATTCTTTACACATTTGCGAAAATGTGTGTATGTGTGAGGAACACTAAATTTGTTGTTGTAAAATGCTTAAATCTTATTGGGCGGGCTAGGTGAGACGCACACACACACACACATGTCTGTTGCTGCTGCTGCTGTCTCCATGATGCATTTTTGGGCGGAGGTTTGGCCACACGTGCCACGATGATCGGGTCATCGTACAGCCTCCTTCGCACAATTAGAGAAAGAGCTAATATCGCTTGGGTGGGGGTTTTGGCACGTGCCGTTAGCGACAACTGCGCGTTATCATTGATACACGTCAGACAGAGATGCAATGAAATATTAAATGTATTAGAAAGAGACTCACCTTCTTCCAGGTTACTGCCCCAACTGCATCTGATACTTGTCCCCCTTCGTCCCACCTCCATGTTTTCAAGGTTCATCTTCTTCTTGCAGGAATTTGATGATCTACACTACCCCCCACTCCATTGGACTGCACATGTGTGGGTAATTTCATACCCCTCCGCACACCCCTCACCTCCATGTTCACTTGTATGGGTGTGTCCGTGTAAGATTTTGCTCTCACAACTACATGAATTTACATGGCTCGCACTCTTGCACTATTAGCAATTTTTGAGATTTTGAAGGTCAATTAATGCGTCAATCGCATAGGTGGGGGGTAGATCGGAATGTGCTGACATTGCAAAAAAAGTGCTGACTAATTGGACTTTGTACCCTCCCCGCTCACCCGCACCTCACCCCCTCACCTACAAGTGTGCATGTGTGGTGTGTCCGTGTGTGTCGGTGTGACACTAACACGCGTTGGTCCAGAATCCCCATAGCTACTCTACTGTAGGACTTCTGTATTGAAGCATATTCCGACAGCTTTATTGGAGATTGACAACATTCCTGGATATTATGCGGATGAGGATATTGGAGAAATGCTTAAGACTGGCCTTTCTAAGTTAAATATTGAGATGGTTGGTTTTAGATTCCTTTTTTCTAGACAATTAAACTCAGGTACTAAGGTGGCGAGGTTTGTAATCAATAAATCTGCCTCTGTCAAATTGATGGAAATCAAGAAAATGAATATGAGCTGGACTATTGGCAACTTCAAGGAGGTTAGCTCTAAAAAAAGATGTAAAAGATGTCTGCAAGTTGGGCATCTTGCTAATAATTGTACACACAAAGATGATAGATCTGGAACGTGCTTTAAATGTGGTTGTACTGATACTCACAATTTCTCCATATGTCAACGTGATCCTGTATGCATCCCTTGTAAGGTGGACCTGGGTCTGGATGATCATAGTCATTTTACTGGTTCAAAAAAGTGTCATCATCTGGAAAGGATTGTCAAAAGTCTGCAGATGACCCATTCTTGAGATTTTTCCAGGTTAATGTGAACAATTCTGGTGACTCTCTTAACTTGATGATCGAGGAGTCTTTCAGGTTCACGGTGGATGCGATATTGGTGTCTGAACATCCCTATAAAAGATCCTCTATTATTACAAATTCCTCTCTGGATCTTAATAGTGGTCTTGTGCTGATCAATAAGAGGATTCCGTTCAAAAAAGTCGATCAAGGGAGTTTTTACTCTGTTTCAAAGATACATAACCTCTTTGTGGTGTCACTATATATTTCACCAAGGAGTGACGTGGATATTGAGAGGGTTATGGCTGATTTGACTATTCTTACACATAAATATAGGAGATTTCCCTTGTTGATTGGTGGTAATTTCAATGCACGTTCCATCACTTGGGGTGATTCCTGTACCAATGATCGTGGGCAACTGTTGGCAGGTTTCTTCATGGATCAGAGATTGCACATTCTTAATCATGGTAATGTTCCAACGTTCAGCTCTGCTCGTGGATGTTCGGTTGTTGACCTCACTCTGGTAAATGACAAGGCGATGAGTGTTTTTGATTTTCTTTGGAAAGTCTCACATGAAAGGGAAAACTTGAGTGATCACAACACCATTGTCATCACTTTGTCACTCAAGAAACGTTTCACCAACACTCACTGTGGATCTCATAGGATTCCTTACATCTTGGACGAGGATATCTATAAATGGTCCGTTGATTTGGAGCGTCTTCCTGTCTTTGACATTAATTTTAAGTGGCTTTTGAGCAGAGATGATGATCCTGTCCAGGACTCTTACAATATTATCAACACTATTGTTATGGCCTGTAATGACACTTTTACTGTGTTGGATCCTGCTGAGCCTCCAAATAAGAGGAAGTCCTTTTGGTGGTGTGCTGATCTGTCAATATTAAAGAGAGAGGTTAATGTATTGAGACGCAAAATACTTTCTGCTTCTACTGCATTCAGAGCTACTGACGACTATCATGATTTACTTAATAATTATACCATTGCTAAGAGGCGTTTTAAGGAGATGATTTCCAACAAGAAGAATGATGCCTGGCTTCGCTTAGTCTCTACGCTTCAAGATAATCCATGGGGCCTGCCGTACAAGATTGTAATGAAGAAATTGTCATCAAAGAATGTTGTTCTTCTGGAAGAGGATCTTGATCGAGTTGTCTCCGAGCTGTTTCCTGTTAGCAAATCTAGATATCTCTTGTTGGACATCAATGACCTGCCTGCAGATTTGGAAATTCCTCCTTTGACGGATTTTGAGGTTACCTCTGCTGTCAGGGGTTTGCGAAATCAGGCGGCACCGGGACTGGATGGTCTTTCTGTTCCCGTGGTTAAATATCTAGTCATGAATAATTTACAATTATTCCGAGAGACCTTTCAGTTTATGATTTTTAATGCGTACATACCTGACGTCTGGAAGAAGCAGAAACTTGTTCTCTTTGAGAAAAAGGATTCTGTTAAGATGCGTCCTATTTGTCTGATATCTAATCTGTCTAAGGCACTGGAGAGTATTATTAAAGTCAGGTTGAATTTACATTCGTTTGCTATCGGAATGTTTGAGCATAGACAGTATGGCTTTAGATCGGGTATGTCTACTGTTGATCCGGTTAAGAAACTTTTCCAGTGCTGTGACAGGTTGGATCTAGTCACGGGACGCACTATAGTTACGAAGATCAATTCTATCATCTTACTGGATATTTCCAATGCATTCAACAGCGTTGAGCATAGGACAATTATTTCCAACATGATAGAATTTCACTTTCCAACTTATTTAATTAGATTTATCAGGGAATATCTACGCAACAGATCTATTATTTCGTTTAATAGTTATTATCAAAAGTCCTATGCTTACAATAGGGGGGTTCCACAGGGATCAGTTCTTGGTCCTTTCCTGTGGAATATAGCCCTTAATGATATTTTTGATCTTCCACTACCAAGGGGAGTGTCCTTGATTGCGTTTGCGGATGACCTTGCGTTGGTCGTTCAGGGTGTTTCGCCCTGGTCGGTCAGGGGCCTGGTTGAGGACTCCCTAAATCGGATACATGGCTTTCTCTCTCAAAAGAATCTCTCAATCTCGTGGGATAAGACGCACGCTCTCATAAATTATGTATATCGGCATCCCGATATTGATAGGCTTTACTTTCAGATTCAGGGTCGGAGAATTGTTCCTGAGCCCTCTGTAAAATATTTAGGGTTTATGTTAAATGCGAGGCTGACTTTCACCGATCATGTTCGAATGGTCTGTTCGAAGATTCGACGAGTCACATACTGTCTCAGCAATTTATTTAAGTCATGTCGGGCTCTTTCTGTTAATCAGATAAAACTTTATATTAATATTGTACTGTCAATTGCCCTTTATGGGATACCGGCGTGGTATCACGTCCTCAATGATATTCGTTATCATAGTCTGCTTCGAACGGCCATTCGGATCTCTTTGATCAAATCGATTGGTGCATATAGGACAGTCTCGCATGATGCTTTATTTCTGTTACATAAACTCCCTCCGTTGCAGCTTATTATCTTTAAGCGCATTAATAACTTTTTTGTAATCAGAGAACGATGCGACCATCGTGTTTTACAGCATCATCTGAATAGGGATAATAGAGCATTGCGTACTTTGATTTCGCAGATCAAACGTACCACTGAGACTGAGGTTTCTGAGAGATGGCAAAGGCTATGGGATCAATCCGATCTTGGTAGAACCACATATTTCTTTATTCCGGACGTCAGAGTGTGGTCTGCGGACAGGTCGCCTGATACGTTCTCGTCCTGTACTACATCCGTTATAACTGGACACGGTCCATTTGACAAACATCTTTTTAAAATAGGCAAAAGGGAGAGTCCCATATGCTCGCTTTGCGATAGTGGGAGTGTCGGTGGCTCTCTGCACTGTATTTTCAGTTGCCAAAATGATGTTGTATCGAGGCTTCGAAATGTCTGTCTAGAGTCATTTGTAGGGGATTTTACTCCTGAAAATGTTTTTTGCGGTGGAGATGATCAGATGTTCAACTGGGTGGCGTTTCGCAGTCTCTGTGAGGGAGTCTGCCGATATTTGTATTCTCTCCGGTAGTTCCAGGTTTGGGATGGGACTGATGGGCTTTCTGTCTTTGGGGGTTCTGGTGTCCCTTCTTAAATTATATTTATTTTACATTTTATATATTTTTATAGTTTATTATACAGTCTTTTTCTACACTTTTTATGGTACATTCTGTGTTCACAGTTGTTATGCACTTTTGTACTCTTATATATATTTATTATTGTTAGTTGTTCATACCTACTCTTATAGTTATGGAGTCCTCTCTTGTAGGGGATCTTGTGCTTTCAGCACTAATTATAGCTCTCATATTTATATGATGCGGTTCTGTCCCATTATATATCTTACCGTTGTAAGATTTCTTGCCAGCGATGGTTTATATTCATGGGGTCTTTCATATTTGGGGGGATTTTTGTTGATCTTTCCGGCATAGACCGAAGACTTAGAGATTCGGGGCATGTCTTTTCATGTCGCTTCCTGGTTCCCTTGCGGATCAGGAAGTAGTGATATCTTAGGGGCAGAGGCGCAGTTAGAAGCATGCTTCGCGGCGATTCCTGACTGCGTCTCAGAATACGCCCAGGTGGTGGTTTTAGTGGGTCGAACCCCACACTACCACTGCACCGTTCGCTTCTTTGAGCCGGGTGTGCCGAAAGGCATACTTGGGTGGGGTGTTTCCCGTCTGTGTTCCTTGAGCTGGGCGAGTATTCCACCGGGGGTGTTACAACCCCCGATGGATGCAGGTCATGTGCTCGGTTCATGGTGGGGGTATGTAGTTAGACCCCTGGCTCGGGTTGAGGGTGGTGCAGTGGTGTCTGATTATCAGATTTCCACCACCAGTCAAAATCAAAAAAAAAAAAAAAGAAAAAAGGGTGTTAGGGTGTTAGGGTGTTAGGGTATCCCCTACTGCAGGATTAAAAATCCTACAGATCAACCTCAACAATTGCTCTGAGGCATTTAACCTCGCAGTAGAGTATGCTTACCAGGAGAAATATGACATCATCTCGTGCTCCGAACATCCTCACAAAAACTCTAGGATAATAAACGTATCCTCCCTGGACAAAAAATCTGCCATCATCCTATTAAACAGCAACTTAACCTACAAAAGCATTCAAGTATCAGACCATTTCTGCGTAACCAAAATTAACAGTATATATATCATCTCAACTTACCTCCCCCCTGGTAAATCTGCCAACCTGGAAAAATTCAAGGAGTCAATTGCATCTTTCTTAAATAAACACAAGAAATTCAATATCTTACTCACCGGTGATTTCAATGCTCATTCCACCAACTGGAATTGCCCTAATAACAACCAAAGAGGCATCCAACTAAATGATTTATTCATTGCTCAAAATCTTACCCTACTCAACAATGGTATAAATCCCACTTTTCATTCCGCTAGAGGTAATTCTATTATCGACCTTTCCCTCATTAATGCAACCTGTAATAAGAATTTTAAAATTAATTGGGTAAATCTTGATGAGATTGAATCACTTAGTGATCACCATTATATATATATTCAACTTTCCGATGATACATCCACTCATAATAGCACAAAATTCCAAAATCCTCATAAAAAATGGGTTTTTGATAAAGAAAATTTCGACACTTGTTCTTTGTTCTTCAAATGGTACATTAATACCATAAGTCCCGAAGAACTCACCCTGGAAAAATTTCAAGAATCTATTATCCTTGCTTTTAACAACTCTTTCAAAATTGTACGTAATTCTTCTCTCTCAAATAATTTCAGGGCCTCATATTGGTGGTCTCCAACGCTTTCACAACAGAAATTGCACCTATCAATAATGAAACGCACTCTCAAAAAACTAAATAAAAGATTCAATATTCCATACTCAAAAAACAAATTTTACAATACCTATAAATCAGCAAAAATAGAATTCAAAAAATCAATTTTGGACCACAAACAAGAAGCCTGGGACTCCCTTATGAGTAGATTGAAAGATAATCCTTGGGGTAGACCCTAGAAAATAATAATGCAGAAATTATCAAGTAAAACAATAAACCTGGAAATCGATGACCTTAATACTATTTTGGAAGATCTTTTCCCTCCACCATTAAAATCAATACAAGACTTACATCTTAACATTAATAATGAAGACATTCACCCTATCACCCAAGAGGAAGTTATATACGCAACAAAAAGACTCAACCCTAATTCAGCTCCTGGCTTTGACGGCATTACTAATCCAATTTTAAAGATTCTTGTTCTGGACAATATACCTCAAACTGCTAAAATTCGAAATGACATTCTCTCCAGTCTCATATACCCTACAATTTGGAAAATTCAAAAATTAGTACTCTTCCCCAAGAAAGAACCAAACAAATTCTGTCCAATCTGTTTAATCTCCAACTTATCAAAAATTTATGAAAACATACTTAAATATAGACTTCATACTCATATTGTTCAAAATGGCTTCATGTGAAATAAACAATTCGGCTTCATGAAGGGCCTATCCACGGTTGATGCTGTTAAATGCCTCTTCGAACACTGCAATAATATCGATGCCCTTTCTGGAAAACATATAGTTACAAATATCAACACTTTTACATTCCTGGATATAAAAAATGCATTCAACTCCATCGAACATCAAGACATTATCAATAATATGATCCATTACAACGTACCTCCATATCTCACAGCAGTTATTAAGGATTACCATTATAATCGTAAATTGATTTATCATACTCCTAATTATGAAAAAACCTACATCACAGCTAGAGGAGTACCACAAGGCTCTATTCTCGGTCCCCTATTATGGAATATTGCCATCAACACAATCTTTGAAATTAACCTCTCTCCTGAGATTAAAATCGTTGCGTATGCTGATGACATTACTGTCTCCGTTAAATCTGTAAAAAGAAATGATTTTTTATCACTTACAGAAAATGCACTAATTTCTATTAATACTTTCCTAAAATCATTAAACTTATCAATATCCTGGCAAAAATGTCAATTTTTATGCATTACAGGTTATAGAAGTGATGACATATCCAATGCTTTTATAAATATTGACAATCATACTATACACGCCTCTCGTACCGCCACCTATCTCGGTTTGATAATAAACAATAAACTAAATTTTCGTGATCATGTATTATACACAATTCAAAAAATCTCAAAAGCCTCTTATGGACTCAATAAATTATTAAAATATAATAATCTTTTATCATTAAATAATAACAAACTATACATTCAGATTATATTATCCATCGCCTTATATGCCATTCCAGCATGGTATCAAATACTGAATATACCTCATTATAACAATAAACTTAATACAGCAATTCGACCTGTCCTTAGGGCTGCTATAGGTGCCCCAAATTCTATTTCAAACGAGGCCCT
This sequence comes from Sclerodermus sp. 'alternatusi', assembly GCA_037305995.1. Classification (NCBI taxonomy): domain Eukaryota; kingdom Metazoa; phylum Arthropoda; class Insecta; order Hymenoptera; family Bethylidae; genus Sclerodermus; species Sclerodermus sp. 'alternatusi'. Next base: position 34,450 of record JBBEEM010000083.1, read on the forward strand.
ATATGTTTTAAATGGCATCACTTCTCTAGAATTCATCATCAAAGCCCGTATTGAGACATATTTTAAAATTAGAGAAATCATCCCACTTCAATATCGCCTATCTATAAACCTCTTTAACGATCTCGCTACCCAAAATTTCATTTCTAACTTCAAAAAATTCGCTAAAGAGCAATCTTTTGACAACTGGTCAACCCATTTTAATCTTTCCCCTAATGCATCTACCACTAAAAAATTCATTTCAAATCTCTCTTTCTGGTACAACCTAAAACCTCGTCCTTCTCTTAACTATAGCATTACTGCCATCCTTTCTGGGCATGGCCCTTTTCATGCCCATCAATTTAAATTAGGCCGCGCTCTAACCAATTTATGTATGTTCTGTGAATCAGGCGATATTGGTGATTCAATCCATTTAACCTTTTTCTGTCAAGATCAACACATTTGTAACATTCGCAATAAATATCTTCATCGCTTTAAGATCCCTAACAATAATCCTTTCACCCCTGACTTTCTAAACCATAATTTCCAACATAACTGGTCCGTCTTCAGGGATTATTCCTATGATTTGGTCACATACCTTTACAACATATTCAAATAACACTCTCTTTTTCATTTGCCAATCATCCCTTTTATTTATTTCAAAATGCTCCTACAAAATTATAGCCTCTTGGTCATTTCTCTAATCCTATTATCCCTATACTCTATATTTCAAATTTTCTTGCGGGTTTCTTTTTCCCGTATCTTTTTCGTTTTAGTCTATCTTATAGACTAAAACGAAAACACATATATAGAGGGTAGAGGCGCTTCCAGAAGTATACCTTTGGTGATTCCTGGGAGCGTCTCTTTAATCAAGCCCTTGGTGAGGGGTTTAGTGGGTAAGAGCCCCACACTACCCCCGGATGGGTGTTTTATGGGCGATGCTCTCCTGTGGGAGGGCACTTTGTTGGTTTGGTGGGGGTCCCTTCTCCTCTTTCATGACCTCTCCGGCGTTGACAGGTGTTCTCCATCCGGGAGGCTAGCCTATGAGGTGCTCTTCTGGGGGTGTCTGTTTGCAGATTCCCCTCACCAGCCAAAAAAAAAAAAAAAAAAAAAAAAAAAAAGGGTGTTAGGGTGAGTTTTGTCGTGTTGGTGGCGCTGAACGGTCGCACTCTGTGCCGCTCTGGAATTTCTGCCTGAAACATAGGGATATTTTGGTGTGTGTTGTTATAAAAGTGCATAAGTGTGTTCCACATACCTTACCGGTCATTTTGTGATAATAATCGCTAAAATCTATTCGGTATTTTCCGAGTTATTTGTGATTTTCACTTTTACCGGTCTCCCTTTGTTCGGAACTTGTTTCATTGTTCAGTGTATGTGGTGACCTCAGCAGTTTTTCGGCTGCTCTGATTGGCCCTTGGTGGCGTACCGCTGTCCTGGTCCAATCGCGCTCGCTTTTCTCGGTGACGTCACGTCTTGGTTGCCGGGTTTGAGCGCTTTTCTTCTGGATCTTTCTGCAATTTCTGGAAAATTCAGTTTATTATTTAGTTTCTATGATATATTATTATATGTATTTATATAAAAATGTCGAGAGAAACACCATACAGGGAGCTTTCGTCTCCAGTGGTTATTGAGGACAGTCAAGATGAGGACAATATGAACAATGATTTCCTGGATCTTCCTCGATTTGATATGGACTACAGTCCTTATAAAGGAAATCATACGGACTCTGATGCGGATGACCCTCCAGTGGTTGAAACTAGATCTATAAGAAGTCTGTCTCCTCCTGAGTTTTCCACCATAACTTCTGGAACAGAAAAGAAACACAAAAGGTCAGATACAGAGACTAAAAAGAGACGAGAGAACAACTGGGACGTGGATAGATCTACCTCTGGGAGGAATTCTCCAAAGAGTCATGCACCTCAAGAGAGAGTAACAGGTAGGTCACCTTTTAATTCTAATATTATAGATTCTTCTCTTTTAGATTTACCTGCGGATCCTTATGATTGCATAAGGTCTGCTGTTCAGATGATTTCACAGAATGAGTCTATCATGCTAACATATTTTAACAACCTTGAGTTCATGAGAGGGGCTCTTCTTCCCAATCATAAGATCCAGAGAATTATTCTGAACACAATAGACTCACTGTATAAGACACATCAGGCTGAAATCAAAGATAAACAGTTAATTATAGATTCTCTGAAGGAGGAAAATAATAAACTGAAGTGTAATATCACAGAAAAGCCTACCATTACTAGTGATATTATTTACAAACCTGTCAATGGTGGAGTTTCCTATGCCACCGCTGCTAATAAGGATGCTCCTCTGACTACGGTCAGAGAGAGCAAAAACAATTATAGGAATCATAAAAGCAAACGTGGTCCAGCTGTAAGTATCGCTACTGTTTCCGAGGCTTTTCAGGTCGTTCCTCCTGCTAAAGCAGGTAAATCTGGAGTCGTCTCTGAGGAGAAAAAGAAGATAGAGAGTAGAAAGAAGGCTGCGAACAAATTAATGAACAAAAATCCCTTTACTCACAATGCAATTCGTGTAGTCGCTGACAAGATTGTTGGAGAGAACGGGGTAACTACTACAAGGATGAACAAGGAGGTGATCCAAAACATCATCCAGAAGGTGAATCCTTCCAGCATTGGCATCACCATGAAGAGGATTCGCTATACCAACAATGGTGACACAGTTTTTGAGGTTGACAATCTGGATTCCTCCTCTGTTGAGAAGTTCAAGACTGAAATTGAGAAGGCTGTTAATGGCAAAACTGCAGTTCTCACACACATTCCTACCATGCTCATGGAAATTGATAACATTCCAGGTTTTTCTTCCGATGCTGAGATTGGCGACATGCTGAGGGAGGGAGTGGAGAAACTAAAGATGGATATGGCTGAATTTAGATTCCTCTTCTCCAAACAGCTGAGATCTGGAACAAAAGTGGCAAGATTTGTCATCAATAAGAGAACTGGTGCAAGTTTAATTGCACTGAAAAAGATGGAAATGTCTTGGACGGTTGGTAACTTTAGAGAGGTTAGTTCCAGGAAAAGATGCAAGCGTTGTCTCCAGATTGGACATTTGGCCAGTTCCTGCTCTCATAAGACGGATAGATCCCAGATCTGCTTCAAATGTGGTTGCGATGACACTCACAATTACAGCAACTGTCAACGCGAGCCCGTTTGCGTTCCTTGCAAAATCGATCTGGGCGCCAAGGAACATAACCACTACACTGGCTCAAAAAACTGTCTTCATCTCCAAGAGGTTATGAAAGGTCTGCAAGGGACCTCTTCACCCTGAAAATATATCAGATTAATGTCAACAATTCTGGAGATGCGTTGAATCTTGCCATGGATGAGTCTTTCAGGCAAGGGATTGATCTGATACTTATCTCTGAGCATCCTTATAAAAGATCCAGGATGATCACTAATTCGTCGACAGACCTAAACAGCGGACTTGTTCTCATTAACAAGCATATTCCATTCTGCAAAGTTTCTCAGAGCTCCTTCTTCTCTGTCTCAAAGGCTTTTGATTTATATATTGTCTCATTATATATTTCTCCTAGAGCCAATATCAACTTACCTGTTGTTTTGGATGAGCTCGCCCTGGTGGTTCACAAATATAGGAAACTTCCACTGCTGATTGGGGGAGATTTTAATGCTCGCTCCCATGCTTGGGGTGACTCTCTCTCCAACGATAGAGGCCTTGCTTTCCAACGGTTTTTCTACGAACATGGTTTGAATATCATTAATAATGGAAATGTACCTACTTTTATTTCAGTTAGGGGTTGTTCCATTATCGACCTGACTGTTGCTAACAATAAAGCAATGAGTCTCTATGCCATCAGTTGGAAGGTCCTACATGAGACGGGAACTTGTCAGATCATAATACTGTAGAGATGATCATTACCTTGAGAAATTCAGGACGCAACAACAATGTCATGATAAGCCGTGGAGCTCGTCTTGCTTTGGATGAGGATATCCACAGGTTGTCTATAGAGGAGGAACGCTTTCCTATTCTGGATGTCAACTTCAAGTGGCTGATCTTCAGGGACGAAGATCCTGAGCAGGACATCCACAACATCCTTGGGACCATCTCTATTTCATGTGATAACACCTTTGTAAAGCAAGATCCTGTCATGCCTCCAGAGTCCAGGAGATCCTTCTGGTGGTGCGAAGAACTGTCAGCACTCAAGAAGGTGGTGAATAGTCTGCGACGTAGAATTTTGAGAGCTTCCAGTCGGCTCAGGGTCTCTCCGGATTATGAGGTTCTGTTGGAGGAGTACACTGTTGCTCGTAGGAGATTTAAATCCACTATTTCTAAAAAGGAAAATGATGCTTGGCTCACTTTAGCTAACACTCTCCACCAGAATCCATGGGGTCTCCCCTATAAGATTGTTATGGGCAGACTGTCCTCGAAAAACTTGATTCTAACCGAGGAGGACCTTGAGAAGACTGTCTCTGAACTGTTTCCTGTCAGCGAAACAATTAGGTCGGCACTAAATATCCAGTGTTTACGCGACGAACTAGAGATTCCGCCGTTCACAGATTTGGAGGTTATCTCGGCTGTCAGGTCGCTGCGCAACGCCGCTGCGCCTGGCATCGATGGTCTGACAGCTCCGACTGTCAAATGTCTCGTGCTGGGTAACCTCTAAATATTCAGGGATATTTTTACTTACATGATAGGGACGCCATACATTCCGCCTGCGTGGAAAAAACAGAAGCTGGTTCTCTTCGATAAGAAGGACTCCACAAAAAAGAGACCCATTTGTTTAATCTCTAACCTCTCTAAGGTTATGGAGAACATCGTTAAGGTTAGACTGAATTTGCATTCCCATCGCTTGGGTATGTTCGAAGATCGGCAGTACGGGTTCCGATCCGGAGTCTCTACAGTTGATGCAGTTCGCAGGCTGTTTCAGCTCTGTGACAGAAGAGATCCAGCTTCTGGTAACATTATAGTTACTAAAATAAATGCGGTTGTTCTCTTGGATGTGTCTAATGCTTTCAATAGTATAGAGCATGAGGAGATCCTGCGGAATATGATCCATTGGCACTTCCCGGCTTACTTGGTTAAGTTTGTCCGGGAATATTTAAATGATAGATTGATTATTTCATACAATCATTTGTATCAGAAAACCTTCACCTATAGCAGGGGTGTTCCGCAGGGCTCCGTCCTTGGGCCGTTCTTGTGGAATATCGCATTAAATGACATCTTCGAACTTCCACTACCGAGAGGCGCGAATGTAGTAGCGTTTGTCGATGATCTGGCTCTGGTGGTACAGGCGGTATCCCCGGATCAGACCAAAGGGGTGGTTGAGGAATCCTTGCGTAGAATTCATGGGCTTCTTCGTGGGAAGCACTTGGGGGTCTCCTGGGAGAAGACGCATGTCCTAGTTAATTATAAATATAGGCATCCAAACTTAGACCTCTTGTATTTCGAGGTGGATGGATGGCGTCTTGTCCCGGAGACCTCCGCGAAGTATTTAGGTATCATTTTAAACAACAAGTTTGATTTCACTGATCACGTCAGTATGGTCTGCGCGAGGATTCGTAAGATTTCGTACCAGATTGCCAACCTTTTCAGGTCATGCAGATCTCTGTCTGCCAACCAGACTCGGCTATATATTAATATTGTGCTTTCCATTGCACTTTATGGCGTCCCTATTTGGTATCATGTATTGAACATAGAGAAATATCATGTGAAACTGCAGGCGGCTATCCGGGTCTCAATGGTGCGCTCCCTTGGAGCGTACAGGACGGTCTCTCACGAGGCCCTGTTCCTGATCCATAAGCTACCCCCGCTGCAGTTAATTGTTATCAGGCACATAGAAAATTATTTTGTGATCCGGGAGAGATGTGATCTCGCGGCTCTCAGACATCCTCTGCACAAGGACAATCGTGCTCTGTCCGCCCTAATCAGGGGGATTAAGGCTGCCACTGATGGGGAAATTCTTCGGAGGTGGCAAGCACTTATAGATGAGAGTCCTCGGGGTCACATCACCCGTAGGTTTATACCCAAATTTCAGAAAATGCTTAATACGGCTATCAGAATTTCTCTGAAAACCGCTATTAAAGCTCCTCGTTCCACTTCTGACACTGCCCTTTTTTCCTTAAATAAGATCCCTCCTCTTGATCTTATAATTAGGGAAAGAATTCAAAACTACTTCGAAATCAGGGAATCTATCCCCCTCGATTATCGACTCAATATCCACCTTCAAAAAGATCCAGTCTTTGAGTCAGTTATCCGCAACATTAAAAATCGCAATCGCCTCACCCTTACCCAAAATTGGGAAAACCTCTGGCTCACTGCCACCAACGCGCCAATTACCAAAAAATTCATCCCTAATCTTCAAAATTGGCTTCTTTTTAAATTCAAGCCCATCTTCAATTATGCTACTGCCATGATCATTATCGGTCATAGCCCATTCGACGCGTTTCTCAATAGCATAGGTCGTTCTGTCACCGACCGTTGTTCTTTCTGCGATGAAGATGTTCGCGGTGACTCAATACATGCCACTTTTCACTGTTCAAACCCTCGTATTCTAAATATACGCAATAAATATTTACCTCAATTCAGAGGTCAGTTCTCCCCCGCAACTATTTTCTCTCCGGACAATTTTCCCCATAATTGGGCCATTTTCTCCCAGCTAGCTTTCGATCTACTGGGCTTTCTATATAAAATTGCTAATCAACAACAATAATTTGGTTTCAACTTTCTTTATTTTCCAAATATCAATTCACATCATATACAGAGGGTTTATTTATATCTATTTTCTCATCCTTCTCTTCCTCCTTCCTTTCTCTCACTCTTTCTCACTCTTACTCCTCCTCTTTTGGGTGCAGAAAAAGGTATATAAACCTTTATAGAATCACGCGGGTTTGACTCGTTTCGCTTCCTGACCCTTCGAGGTCAGGAAGTCAGTAGTAGAGGGCAGAGTTGCTTCCAGAAGCATACCTCTGGTGATTCCTGGTGTAACGCGCGTTTCGGCGTAACCCCGGGAGGAGGTGAATCTCCCGATGTTACAACGCGGTCACAGAAATTTATAGAATTCACCGGAGTTCCTCACCCCTGAGGAAACCGACTCCGGTGAAAGGGGCCCAGAGGAGGTTCTCCCGTTGGAGAGGACTAGGCGGTGTCTGAAATAATGACACAACAGGACTACTGTCGACTCGCGGATTTATTCGACGATTCTATACAAAACAATAATTCCCCGTAGGGCCGCAATATACAAAATATAATTAATAGTGAATAACCGCGCGCGGGGTGCCCGTACACCCTCTGTAGTCCTACCTAGTGGGGGACGGACTTCTCGGCAGTCCGTCGGCGTCGGTAACGCAGAGACCGCTGAGCTTCCTGCAACAACGGTCCCCACGTCACAGGGAATGGGTCGTCTGAAACACCCAGGAGCTTTTCAGGCAACCTGGGCGGACGTTCCCCGGGGATGAGGACTAGGTCCCGAGCTCGACGACTGCTGCGACAGTCGGAGCACACTATCCCGCACAACGCAACCGGGCACGGTCAAGTCCGTGTCCCTTGACCGGCACTTACGCTCTACACAAAGAATATGATCGAGCGCGGGGCGCTCCACTTACTACTTTGGTGGCTCAAAGTGGCACACAGGTAGTGGTCCGGGTCCGCAGGATTCTCTGGAGAAATCTCCTGGTATATGGGATGGTTCCGCAGGGTATATCCGGGATCCTGTCACCGTCACACCACTACCACACACTTGCGGACACGCGTCGCGGCCGAGCCTCACAGTAGCGATTTTCGAAAGACTGGGATTAGCTCCAGCAAGTACGTCCGACTGCTTAGACGGTAATCCCAGAAGTGGTTAGCCAGCTGATCGCGCGATATCAGCTAGCCCCAGTAAGGGAATTTAAATCTATTAAATTCCCTTCAAGGACGCCTCATTAGCTAACACTAGCGTAATGAGGAACGGCAATCAGCTGTGTCGAACGACAACAACAGCGATCACCGTTGACGTCCCGGACCGAGCTCAGCTAATGCTATCATTGGGAATATTAATATATTCCCAATCAGCTGAGCCTGTAACGGATTTTCATTGTAATAAAAATACCACGTTACACTGGAAGCATCTCTATAATAAGCCCTAGGTGAGGGGTTTAGTGGGCCGAACCCCACACTACCCCTGGGGGGGCAGCCGCTGGGATGGGGCTCTGCGGGGGCCTGGTGGCGTCGGGGGGGGGGGGTCTGTTCGGGCGCTCCCTCTTGGCGGGTGCTCCCTCTTGGGGGTGCTCGTCCGGGGGAGGGGTGCTCGGTCTGGTCCTTCCTTCCGTCCCTCCTTCCTCGCGTTCCCTCGATGTGGCTGGGTCCTTTCCGGGGTGCTCTTCCGCGGGGAGGCTCAACCAGGGGTGTCTGGATGTCAGATTCCCCTCACCTGCAAAAAAAAAAAAAAAAAAAAAAAAAAGGGTGTTAGGGTTTCTCCTGTGAAGTATAGAATTTAAAAATTCAATAAAAAGAAGTCATACTACAATGCAATAATTTCCCAATGAGTAGGAATGTACTGATTGCCGAAAGACGGAGGAGATTCTTAAAGTCCATTTGACTTTAGTCCCCAATTGCACAGGTCAATCACCACACGTGCCACGAAAATTCATGACTATCGGAAACTTATTTCTTAATACTTCCTTAACGTCGGTAATTGGGAACATATAGGAAGGAAATTGCATTTTTAACTGCTCATGGCAACCAGAAAATAGGGCATTAACGTCACGCATTTCACCATCTAGAATGCAAGCTCAGCGGACCCTCTTCATGGTCCGAGATCTTTGCTTAAAAGAGGGAGTATCAAAAATTTATATTCAGTATTCACTTGACTTGAGAGATTAATAATTAACGTATTGAATTGTTCCGTGATTTACTACGGCATCAATAACGTAAATTCTCAGATTCGACTTGCACTTGTCGCTAGAAGATTATTCCTCTTTAATAGGAAATCTTCTAGAACCAAAATACTAGATTATCGTCAGCCGGTTATTAGTGCATAACGACGTGAGAACGGATAATACTAGATTTCGGGAATCCTAGTGATACTCCTCTTTTACATAGATTCGGTTAAAACATAACATCTTTGTGAAGAGACATTCTTGTGTATTAGTGAGTGCGTAACCAGTATTCAGCAGAAATACTACACCTCCACAAATCACTTCGCTACCGTCCTGGTTGCTACATGTAAAGGTTATCTTTTAATTATTATTTATCGATAAATTCTGTATTGAATTCAGAATTTACACATCCCTCTCCTTGAAAATTAACTATTCGAGGAATTGTTTAATAAAGATAACTTTAGTCGTATATCGGATATCTCCGAGGTTACTTAAAGAATTGTTATAATTATTTATGAGAATTGTAATTGTTTCGAGATTGTAATAAACTATTATAATTCATTCTTAATTTATTCTTAGTCATTTTACCTAAAAATCAGATAAGGTACGCTTAGCGTTTTGACCAAAGGAAAAACCCACCTCAGCAGTAATTCTAGCCGCTCGGAATTATTGTTGAAATTGAACGCGTCTTTAACTCCCAAGTTTCGACCTCTATTCAAAATTGACCTAATTCCCCCAGTATCATTCTAAAGATTCATTCAGAACGTTTATTGACATCTATTCTCCGATATCTCCATTCTTATTGACAAGGATCATATTCAGGGATTATAGATCTAAATAAATAAACAACCGTACACGCTCCGCAGTACGTAACACTCCAAACTTCACAAACGCTATAACATAAGTAAAACGGCAAAACAATGCGATCAATCTCGAATATCGTCAATCTAAAACAGAATTAAAAAAGCTTATTAAAACCAAAAAGGACACAGCTTGGAGAAATTTTGTTGATACTCTCAAACACAATCCTTGGTGCAAACCATATAAAGCCATCATGGCCAAAACGAAATCTCAGCGCACTATCCTTGATCCTGAAGACTTGGATACGATCGTTGATGAGCTATTTCCTACTAACCTAAAACAAAATCCTGATATCAATATCGATACTTCTCTTGAATATTTACCCCTCATATCCAACGATGAGCTTTGTTATGCAACCAAAGCACTTAACAATAACGCCTCACCTGGCTTGGATGGATTTCATACCTCTTTTACCAAAGCAATAATTCTTGACAATATTCCATTATTCACAGACATTCTAAACAGAAGTCTTTCAAATAACAAATTCCCCAATATCTGGAAAACGCAAAACCTTATTCTATTTCCAAAACCAAACAATATTAAATACAGACCCATATGCCTGCTCTCTAACCTCTCCAAA